>JACXSJ010001090.1:0-120724 GCA_014851325.1 Pentalonia nigronervosa | reverse complement strand
ATAACACAAATTTAAAATAATAAGACATAAGTTAAGACAACCAACAAATCACTAACAACTTCTGAATATATTTGAGACATTCATTCAAGGCTTGTGTCCCTTGTGATTGCCAATACAGTTTATTTAAACCACATTATATCTTCACCACTATAATACTCACTTCACCTATATAATACATTATTTGATAAACAAAAATACCAATTACTTCATTTTCATTTATATTTTTATTTTATTTAATTTTGTTTATTATTGATTTGTTTATTTTATTTTCTTTTCTTTTATTCTTGTATTATTACATTTCATAGGCAATAATCTTAATACGTGTTATTTATATTTATTACATTTATCAAACAGTTTTTCGTCTTTATAATCTTATTTATTGCAAGCCATATGATATGAAAGTACGCCAGGCGTAGAAATATAGAATTATTACTAAATACTAAGTTTAATATTCATCTACCATTTTTCTCTTTCAAATGGAAACATTCAATTTCAAGTGGAATAATTTTATTACTTTATACAATAGCTATGATGAAGTAGTGAAGAAAAAAAACACTGTAATTTGTATTGTTACTCGCACACGAAATTATATTTACTATGATCGCGTTTTCCAGATTTACGAATAGTGTTAATTCATAATTAGTAGTGCGTCAAGCGATTAATACACGGAACACAAGACAATGCGATGGAGGTGCGATCACTAATTTTCGGACATGTGGTGAATGACTGGACAATAGAAATATTGATAATTACTCAACGGCTAATGAATATTATGCCAATATGATAAAAAATGAAACTTATGGTGGGCTTTATGAGTTGATAGTAGCGGAATGTATATTTCCATTTAATTTTAAAGTTTATCGAAATGGTATCTTATACACGGAGTCCAGATCTAATGATTATCCAGTAAAGCTTTTACGATTTGGACAAGATTTATCCAATGACATTTTGATGCTTATTTCTTACTGCTGCAAAAAACAATACTCAGAATCGTATAGAGGAACTGGTCGATGAACGCGAATATTCACATATTGCATCTTCAGTACACAGTAACATTTCTGCAAAAATTTCACTATCCCAATCAAGTGAAACAGATCAATCTATTTCGTCCCCATTAATTAAAAAGAGAAGACGAAGGGATAGATTTACTAATTACACAAGAAAAAATCAAATAAAAAAGCACAAAAAAAATATAGACAGAATAAACCTGAATCACATTGTAAAGCTGTGTATAGATATCAAAATACAAATCCTGATGTACACATGCAAGCTGTTTTAATACACCAGGCTGCAAATCCTGAAATGCATAGATCTATTCAATCTAGGTATAAGGAAAACACTACTATGCGTCTATGGAAAAACAAGGTGCATTCAGGTATGGCATATGATCCAGATATTGCATATAGAACTGACACCTGTGTAGCTTTGGGTTCTATGACCTATAAATGTCAATGGTGCGATGCCTTGAAGTGGAAAGATGAGACACTTAGTATGTGTTGCAGCGCTGGAAAAGTAAAACTTGAGAGGTTAAAACAACTACCTGAAGCTCTCTACAGTTTGGTTAACGCTCTGCACCCAGATCATGTGCAATTCATGGGCAATATTCGAAAATATAACGCCTGTTTTCAGATTACGTCATATGGCGGTAAACAGGTGACAGCAGACGGTTTCTTACCGACTTTTAAAGTCAAAGGATAGGTCTACCATTTAATGGAAGTATATTACCTGAACCCAGACAGGGCGCACAGTACCATCAAATCTATTTTGTCGGTGAAGACGTACGAGAAGCAAACATTCGGTGTTCTAAATATTCTAACTTAAAACCTAATTTAATCAAACAACTGTAGAATATGCTACATCAAGTGAACCCATATATAAAAGATCTGAAAAGTGCCATCAATAAAATACCTCCTTCAGAGTCATTTAAAGTTGTAATACATGCAGATAAAAAACCACCAGAAGACCATAGAAGCAGGTATAATGTACCGACGGCAAATGAAGTTGCTTTAGTGTTAGTAGATCAGCAGTTTGATCGAAGAGACATCATCCTCGAAAACCGAAGTAACTCACTTCACCGTATCAGTGAGATACATCGAGCATACAACGCACTGCAGTATCCTTTAATGTTTTGCTGGAGGGATGATGGGTAAGCAATCAACTACCACAACGTGATCCAAAAACCAAGTTACCGCTTAAAAAAACTGTCTCTGCATCAAGTTTTTACTCATATACAAAAATGGTCAAAAAAGGGGATGACAACTATTTAGTTAATTATCGTTCTCTATTCAGTCAATATTTGGTAGATGAATACGCCAAAATTGAAACCGAAAGACTAAATTACATCAAAAACAATCAAGCCAAATTGCGTGCAGATAGTTATATTCATTTAAAAGATGCGATTGGACGACGAGACACAGAAGCTAATCAGTTAGGCCAAATGGTTATACTCCCGTCAACTTTTACTGGTGGGCCAAGGTACATGCACGAAAGATGCTATGACCTACGTTAGACATTACGGTCGTTCTGATCTTTTTATTACTTTTACATGTAATCCTCGCTGGGACGAGATAAAAGAGCTCTTACTTCTTCCCGGTCAAAGATCATATGATCGACATGATATAATTGCAAGAGTGTTTTGGTTAAAAATCTAAAAAACCATTAACTTATTGACAAAAGACAAAATATTCGGAAAAGTGAGATGCTATATGTATTCAACAGAATGGCAAAAGAGAGGTCTACCACATATTCATATTAGTTTATGGCATCAGCATCACATTACTCCGGATCAAATCGACAATGTTATTTGTGCTGAAATACCCGATCCCATACGTGACCCTCGGCTTCACGAAATCGTTAAATGTAATATGATTCATGGCCCTTGTGGCTATTTTAATCGAAATTTACCATGTATGAAAGATAACGCGTGCAGTAAACATTACCCCAAGAATCTCATTAAGGAAACTCAAATTGGTGATGACGGTTATTCGAAGTACAAGAGACGTTCAACCAATGACGGTGGATTCTCCATTAATATCAAAAGCGTAGATATAGATAATCGTTGGATAGTTCCTTATAATCCAGTACTGTTAAGAACATGTAACGTTCACGTCAATGTGGAATATTGCAGTTCGGTGAAGTCCATAAAATATGTGTGCAAATACGTAAATAAGGGCTCAGACCAGGTTTCATATGCCTTAGAAAATGAGAAAGACGAAATAAAAACTTACGAAAGTGGACGATATATAAGTTCATCAGAAGCCGTGTGGCGAAACCTTGAATTTCCAATTCACGAGCATTTCCCTACCGTTTTCCACCTTGCTGTCCATTTAGAAAATGGGCAAAGGATTTACTTTAATGAACAAAACCTACATGACAGAGTGAATAGTCCTCCTATAACTACACTTTTCTCATTTTTTGATTTGTGTAAAGTGCATGACTTTGCAAAAAATTTGCTTTACCCAGAATTACCTGCATATTACGTTTGGGACAAAAAGAAGTTCCAAAGAAGGAAGAAAGGAGTAAACGTTGTTGGCTGGCCAGATATCAAAAGAGAGCACTCTCTGGGTAGAGTTTATACGGTTCATCTGAACAATACAGAATGTTATCACCTTCGTATGATTCTTCGTGAAATCCGGGGCCCAATTTCGTTTGAAGCATTGAAAACTGTAAATGGTCAAGTACATCCCAGTTTTAAATCCACGTGTAAGGCTCTAGGGTTACTTGAAAATGATGAGCATTTGTACGCAGCACTAGAAGAGGCAGCACTTTGCCAATCTCCGCATATGATACGGGATGTATTTACGATTATATTAGTGTTCTGCCAAGTAACAGATCCTTATGTCTTTGGAACAAATTCAAAGAATACCTGAAGATTTTAAAATACGATTAAAACGACAGGATTCCGTAGGTGCAGAACACTTAGCGGACGTAATGTTGAAAAAATGCCTATTGGTAATAGAAGATGCCGTGTTAACATTAGGTGGTCGGCCTCTTAAAGAATATGGCTTACCTTAGCCAAGCAAATCTCAACAATTTGATAATAGAGAGTATCTCAAGGAAACAAGTTATGACTTAGTAGCCTTAGAAGATGCCGTAAGAAACAATGAAAAATCTCTGAATGACAAACAAAAGTTTGCTTACAATCAAATCATTACAAGTGTTAATAATAATGAGGGTCGAATATTCTTTTTAGATGCTCCAGGTGGAACTGGAAAAACTTTCTTAATCAATTTGATTTTAGCGAAAGTTAGAAGTACTCGCGACATTGCCTTAGCTGTAGCATCTTTTGGAATCGCAGCTACACTGCTCGAGGGTGGTCGAACGGCCCATGCTATCTTCAAATTGCCACTCAATCTAACAACTTCGGTCACTACCTTTTGTAATATATCAAAACAAAGTAATTTTGCGGAAGTTTTAAAAGATACAAGAATATTAGTGTGGACCGAAATTACAATGGCACATACGGGTGGTGTTGAGGCTTTAAATAGATCTCTAAAGGATATAAGGGGAAATAAAAGGTTCATAAGTGGTGTAACGGTTTTACTGGCTGGAGATTTTAGGCTGACTCTACCAGTAGTACCAAAAGCGACTAGAACTGATGAAGTCAAGTTATATCTTAAAAGATCTACTTTATGGCCTCAGATTAATATACTCAAACTGTCAAAAAATATGAGGGTATACTTGGGAAAAAAAAAGTTTACTGGTAGATTTGCAAATCTTTTACTTGAATTTGGCAATGGTGATTATCCATCGTTTGATGAAATGATAACTATCCCAGAAAATTTGTGCACAGTTGTAACTACGGTTCAGGATTTAATATAAAAAATTTATCCAGATAATGCTCATATTCATGATAAGCCTATGGAATGATTGTGTGAATGTGCTATACTCACTCCAAAAAACGACCAAGCGGCGGCTATCAATAATACACTGCTGATGTCTTTTGAAGGGGAAGAAAAAGTATATACTTCGATAGATACGGTGGTCAACATAGACGATGCAACTAATTATCTGGTTGAATTTTTAAATTCATTGAAACCACGGGGTATGCCATATCATAGGCTTATTCTGCGTGTGGGCACACATATTATGTTGTTGCGAAATTCGAAACCACCTAAACTGTGCAATGGGACCAGGCTTAAAGTCAATGCTTTACATCGGAATATAGTAGAAGCCACAATTTTAACTGGATGTGCGAAAGGAGAAACTGTGTTTGTACCACGAATCCCTTTAATTCCGAATGCTTGTCCGTTCGAATTTAAACGATTATAGTTTCCCCTCAAAGTCTGTTTTGCAATGACTATAAACAAGTCTCAAGGCCAAACTCTCAAATTTGCAGGAATAGATTTGCAAGAAAACTGTTTTTCACATGGGCAGTTCTACGTAGCTTGCTCACGCGTAAGCTCACCCTGTAGCTTGGTGATTTTGTCGCCTACTAATAGATCAGCGAAGAACATTGTTTACAAAGAAGTTTTGTAGATAATATTTTGAAAAACTATCAATAAAACATTTATTTTGAACCTTCAGTGCTACAATTTATCGTGAACAAAGTTTCGGCTATAAGCTATAACTTATAGAATAGGTTATGATAATAATTATTATCTTAAAAACTAAATTAATATGTATAAAATATTATTTTAAAAATCTTAATTAATTTAAATTTCAATAGATTAAACAAAATTTAATCATGCCAGATTACATACATTTATATACTTAAACCCGGCAACGACGGGTAATTTAGCTAGTAATTATATAAATGTACAAATGTACTTTTGCGATGAAAAATCATTGGCAACTTAATTTAAAAACGACTGAAATGGCTTTGGTCGAAACGAGTATCTGTGTGAAACGGAAAAGGTTGATTTTGAGTAAAACGGCCGCGCCCAGTGCGCCTAATATGTGTTCACCACTTGCTGAAGTCTTTGTCTGGTATTGAACGATTTATATACCTATTGTTAATTTGTTTTATATACATATAAAATCGTAAATTGTACTTCAAAAGCGATGACACTTTTACATTTACTTAAACCGTGTAAACCGTTTTTATCCTTTAAGTTCCAGTGGAGACCATAGTTAATATAAATTGAAACTTTTTTCACATTAATTAAAAATAATATGTTTGATTGTTGTAATATAATTGGTAATTATATACTTCTTGTATAACATACTTTAATACAGATTATCCATGTAAAATACATTTTACGCTACTTTACTTCAATAAATTAAAATGTTTTAAAATTGAAGAAAACTTTAATGCTTGAAACAAATTTTATCACTATAAATAGTGATATAAAATCTTAGAGCTGTAAAGTACAATAAAAAAAAAGTCGACAATTGGGTATCGCTCTGCTATACAGTAGGTTTCGAATAAGTTTTTTATGTCTACAATTAACTCAAAAAGTATGAAAATATTTTTAAATTTGTATGACGTATAGAAATTGATAATTTCAACATTTTGTGAACATTTAAAATGTCTAAATATCAACGACAAATTTCAAATGCTTATAAAATTTTCTTTTACTTGCTAGTAATTTTTTTTTTTTTATATATAAAACTTAATTAAACATATGTAGAATCTTGTGTTAAAATTTCAAATCTTAGATTTAAACAGGAATTTATTAATGAAATTCTATAAAGAAAAAATTGTTAATTTTCGTGATTTTGTCAATATTCTAACTTTAGACGCTTGTTAAGAACAATAATAGAATTACGTACAACTTTTTTTTAATTTTCACAAACAAACATGTTATAAGGAATCTTGTATTAAATTTTCAAGCTTTTTAGCCAGATTAAATTTTTTTTATTGATAAGAATAAAAAAAAGATTATCAAAATATCATATGACCATAAATAGCTCAAAAAGAGTTAAATATATTGAACATTTTATGGTTTATATAAAATAAATATATATATAAACATTTGGCGAAAATGTCATGTATCTACTGTTATTATTTGTGTTATTTACATCAAAAAACAAAATCGATTTCGTTAAAAATTGATTTCTTGTAAAAATTCTCGTTTTTTTTTTAATCTCGCGTTTTTGGAAATTTTTCACTTTTGACCCAAAAAGTATCAACTAGATTCACTTTTCCACCGGAGAAGATTTATTTGATGCAAAGACATTGTAAGGATGACATTTTGAGTAGCTTGAGTTTAGTTCACTAAATGTAATAATTTTAATATCAGATAATTGCCATACGATTATTTGTCTATAATAGATATGCATTATTAATTATATAAATTTTAAATAATGATGTTGTTTGAGGAGACATAAGTAGTGATTTCGTCATTATTATTAAACTAACGCTAAATTTGAGTGATTTATTAAAAATGAATGAGTGCATCAATAATTTAATTTGGTTTAATATGTATTTATGATTATCCAATTACTAATGAATTGTGACGTGGTTGACCATACCTAACCTAACCTAACCATTAAGGGGATGGCTAATATAATATATGATATGCAAGGAGATTCGTAGGACATGTTAGATATAACTACTGTTGCTACGGATAGATAGATATAAGGATCTTAGAATAACTGACTTAAATTTTTAATTATTATGTTTATTATATTATTAAATATACATTTGCATAAGTAGGCCATATCGTAGCTATAATAAATCACACACTCATTTGTGTCCATTGAGAACTTACTGCCATGCATATTACAAAACGAGGCGGGCTACCTACTAGGTATTTAATCACTATTTTCCGTCGTCTATAGGTATTGTTATCTCCATATCTCTAAATACATGTAGTGCCTGAATTGTAAAAAAATATAAACATAAGAGTGCATACCTGAATATTTAAATGTTTTATCAATTAGGATATAAATAAAATTAGTACACATAAACATTATTTTAAAAATAATAGGAACTCCCGCAACTCCATCAATTATTGTACTATAAATACTTATAATTCATTAAGATATACATACATTATTTTTTTAAAAATCGTATATTATAGGCTTATAAACGAGTATTACAATGTAACAGTTTGGTTATTAAACTGTTTTACGGTTATAAATTGAATGCTTTAAACGTTGAAACTGAGTACAAATTGTATCACATAATATTGTCATACTAATCACTATACATTCATTACATTCATACTTATATATACTTTACTGTACCATATTATTTATCGTAAAACCAATACAGAATAATGATCAAAAGATGCACTACATTATTAAACATATAAGACCACTACATAAAAATCATATATATTTATGTATGATCCAGTGGGTTGGAACGTAATGTTGTTTATCGAAAAAATGTTCGATCTATTGTAGTTGTTTAATAAAAAAAAATTTTTTTTTCTTTGCAATACCGTTTGTCAGGTACAATATTTTGTTCCCTATAAATCATGAACAGCGAGCATATAATAAATATGCAACGTGTTTAACTTTTTGGGAGGGACTGATAAATTAACCAAGAAAATAATAAAGATATAAAATTAAAAAAATGTTAAACATGTTGGAACGTATGAAGTTAAAATGTGTATGCTTATAAATATGCAATGTTCTAATATCATTGAATAGTGTGATGGCAAAATGTCAAATTTCTTACCGCACATAGCATTTTTAAACCACAACTCAAAAGAGTATAATTACTATAATCTATTGGTAAACATCAATTTTGCTTATTACAAAATGTTTAATTTGTTAGCGATATAAACACAAAAAAATAAATAACATTATTCAAAAGTTATTTTGATTTTAAAATCACAGTAGAAAACATATTTTAAATCAAAGGTTTTACATATTTATTTTCCTTTTACAGAATTTAAAAAAATATGCAGTTCAGCACTCAAAAACATATAAAATTAATTGTAGTCTGGAAATTAGTTTTTCTTGTTCAACTATAGGCTTAAAATAGCATAATTTAAACTAAAAATATAAAAAGTTTTAAGATCGTATTTTCATTGTACGTAAACTAATTTTTAAAACACGAATTTATAAAATTAACTTGTCTTGTCTCGAAATTTATCAAAATGACAAAAAATACTTATTGAGAAAAATGGTAGTGTATACAGTAAGGTAATTGGATTTGCTGCGTGTAGCCGTGCTTATTGTTTTTGTTTTGTCAAACACCCTTCGGCGGACAAACGGCTGTAGGGTGACGATAAAATGTAATGAGCTAGACTACAGATAATAAAAATAAATAAAAGCAAAATATCACTATATGCGTGTGTGCGTTCCAAATGCTATAAAATCGACACTGGCAAATTCGGATTAACTGTACGCGAATAATATTGGCATTAAAAAAAGAAATACACGATAAAGTCTGAAACAACAAAGAATCCTCAGTGCAAAAAAAAATGAAAAAACATCCTAAGCTCATGGGATAACATAAACTCAATTTAATGCTTTTAAAAATGGCTCTGGCTCGGGAATATCTATGTACGTTAGAAGAAAGGTGGTGTATTACTTTTATTGGAAGCGGCAATAGCGCAATAACGATAATGCGATAAAAGAAAATAATACGAGAATATATTAAATCGGTGTAAACGGTAAATAAATAATTCATTTCGAGTGATTAGCAACCATAATAAAGTTATGTAGTTACTTTAGAGGCTTCTTGAATAGTTTTGTTCTAGATGAATAACTTCGATGAAGATCGTTTTATGGCACATGCAATGTAGATACTGCCTCGAAGAGTAATTTATGAAAGTCAAAGTTTCAAAATTATCCATTGATTTATTTCTGTGACTATAATAAATATATATAAAAAAAATACAGTAGTCAGTTTTGGCTGGTGAAATTTGAGTAGGAATCAGCACGGGTGATTGTCCCGAGAGACTTCCCTACATAACAATTATGGAGAATTATTTGATGAATATGTGTTTGTACATCATGTAGGATAGAAGTTTTTTGAATTTCTAGTAAAGGAAGTAAGTGGACGGTGCTAAGAATTTTGAATTTTATGCTTGGTTTGAGGTGAGTTTCATTGATGTGAACTATATCTATCTAAATATTTAAGATTAATGCGTTAAGTTTATTGGATATTTAGATTCTGAGTAGAGCGAAATAATGTATTGATCTGTATGTGCTTTTTTCTGTCTATCATCACCTTTTTGGGAAGTAAAAATTCTCCTATTTTCTACTTATTAGTTAATTTGGTAGGAAAGTGAATCTAGTTTATAATACACAATATATCCTATTATTGAACTATAAAGTAGTATTATTTTTTTTTAGACAAAATGCTTTAACTACAAAGGTTATTAGGTTATCATTAATTTAGTGGTAATTAAAAAAAAGTAATATATAATATCCATTAAAATAAATTGAGTTCTTGAATACATAACAAAATATTATGAATAATTTAGGTAAAATTAGAAGAACTTTTGATTTAGATTTATCATGTGGAAAAAATTACAGATTGCTCCGGTGAATCTTAAATAATAAGTGGGTACAAAATAATCTATATAAGTATTGATATGTTGAGATATTGGTAAATAATATATGATATAATAAATCATGATTTTATTATAATAATATATTTATGAATAGGAATCGTCTATTTTTTATTTTACTTGATAAAATATCAAATCGCATATTGTCTGTCGTTTTCTATTTTCATTGCTTAAAATTTGTATACGTCAAGTCAGTAATCTCCTTAAATTTAAGGGGCAAATAAACGCTTTAGGTATTATCCAACACCATTTATATTCATGATGCTAAGGTGACACACCATTGCCTCCAGGACGTATTTAGCTTTATTATTGTTTTTTTCGATTTAATTATAATGTTTAAAGTACTAGATACATTTTTTTATTCATTTATAATCTTTTACGAATTAACGTTTATTCAACTTTCCTATTTTAAATTGTTAAATATATTTCATTTTAAACACATATCTCTTAGTCTTACGAACAGATAACTTTTACAGGAATATTTGAATTGTAATTTTAAACGTATTTAAATGTATTGTTATATGATGTAGGTAGGGGTTGGTGTATAGTCCATATGATAATTAATTTATGTAAAAGTTAACTATTTGTTTTTTTTTTTTTTTAAATACTTATATTTATAAATAATTGTTTGATTGATATGCCTATTAAAATATTTGTGTCACAATATTTTGTTGTTTTTGTGTCGAATAAATGAAAAATGTTTTTCAAATGTCAAATATACTTAATGTAAAAATATAAAAATATGAATATATCATAATGTTTGATAAAAAAATAATGAGACTCTTTAGTCAAGTATTTTGTGGAAAAAATTATTGGATACCCTAAACTTATTAAACGCTACTGAAAATTCTCAAGTTTAATAATTAAACAATGCTTTAAATAAATAAAATCAAGTCACAAATTAAAACTGGAAAATGAAGAAAAAAAATCACAGTAAACAAACACATGTTGCTAAACACGTGTTGCGTAAAAGTTTTTGTTTTTAGCAGTTCTCAGTAATTATGTATGGAGATGTACAAGTTTTCAATAAGTTAAATTACCTTTTAAAAATGTGTATAGTATATATATATATATATATATTAAAAGGTACGATTTTACGTATTAATTAAAGTTACAAAAAAAGTTAAAAACAAATACAAAAATTAAATAAATACACATTATACTATTAAATACCTACGTATACGTATACAATATTGTACATAATTTAAGCTGTAAATAGTTTTGAGTTTTATTTTTTTTTTTAATTTTATTAAACATAATCACTTTTATTTTCAAATTTCAAAAGTACACATACTTTAATATGATACTTTTACAATGAATATCACTATTAAAAAAGGTTATTACAACTTACAAACTGTTTGTGACAATGTACGTTTGAACTATGAATAGGAGAAAATTTAAACTCGTTCTCTGTGCAATTTGTGCACGTAGGTGTGTATGTGTGCGTGTGTGTGTGTGTGTGTGCGTGATGTACTGTATACGATTAAACCCCAACGGCGGAGCTCGACATTTTCTTGGAATAATTGTGGGCTAATTTCGATTTAAGCCCCCGGGAATCCAATTAAGCTGGACAGCCGCGAAATATTAGATTCGCCGACCAGATCTGCGAACGGTAATTAAGGCCGCGCGCCGAGTTAATCGTGTAACGTCCTCGAGCGGTCGCCAGCTCGGTAAATGAACAATTAATCGGCCCGGGGAGACGAGTGCGTAATAAACCTAACATAATACCTGTATAGTGTTACACATGGTGACTTGTTGATCAAAATGTCTAAAAAAAAATATTTATTAGTTGTCGATCTTTGTGATAAAGTCAACAAAAAAATATCTGCTAACCATAATATCACAATGCACCTAATATAATTGATATTATGTCTGATGAATTGTAAATATAATAGAATAAGTAAAAACATTGTTGAGTATACAGGTTTTTGATTCGTAGTATATTAATATAAACGTATAGTTGTAATTTATGACTGCAATTATAAACCTACAAAGACAATTAAATACAGATTTAAATTGTACTCAAAAAAAAAAAAAAAAACACAAATAACACGATTCAAAAAAAAAAAAGCAAAACATGATCAATATGTATAACAGTCAATGTTTTTAAAAAATCGCAATTACTTTTATGCATGCAAATTTCACTTCAAAAAGCGTTTCCAGTTTAATTTTGTTCAAACCAACCGTTTTGAAATTGTCATTAAAATCGAAATGATTCTACTGACAGTTGACACAGCAGAATTCTGATATAATTTATATTAAAACTATGTACATTGATTTATCCAAAAGGTAAACATTTAGTAAATAAAATGAAAGAGATAAAACAATTCTTATATTCGATCAAATAATCCAATTTTTAAAACTATTATAAAAATGAAATAACACATTTATAATCCTGTAACAATTGGTGTGATATATGAAATTAAAATAATTGGCAATTAAAAATATTATTATAATATGCGTTAGTACAAAATAAAATAATGGTCAGAAATGTTTTTGACATTTTTTTCTCTAAACGTCACATGTTAAAATATTTTTTTTTAAACAGTGAAAATACTAAAAATTAATTTTATACAAAACAAAATTAAAAAAAAAAAAAAAACGTTTTTCTTTTCACGTTTTATCTTTAAATTATGAAAAATATAAGACAATAAAGTTTTGTACTTTATGAAAATGTACAGTTCTGTAATTAAATGTCCAGAATAAAATATTTTTTTTAATTATATTAAGAAAGAACCTAACTCAAATCATCTACCAGTATGGCATAACAATTTTTCATTAAACGATTTTCTTAATTTGTTGTAGGTAATTAAAAAACAAATGTCTGTAGATACTTGACATTTTCACCAAATGTATAATTTTAAATTTTTTTTTTTTACGTGATAAATTTTTCTAAATATTTTAACTTATCTTGAGGTTTTTAAAGATATTTCGAATTATCAAACTTTTTTGGTTTTTTCTATAGATATTGATAAAAATGTTTTCGTTGGGTCAATGTTTGTAATACATATTATGCATACTATAATCAAAAAATCTGAACAAATATATAAACACAGTTTTGTTATAGATATTTTAAGTTTAAATTTAAACAGAATTAGAAAGAATAATAACGATTTTAGTTATTTTATTTCAATTTAAAAATATTATAAGTAAATACGTACTTTTAAAGTATATTATTTTATTCACACAATGCCATTTTTCAAATGCAATTTTTTCCGAATAAATATATTCAATCTACTAAACCTAATATTAATGTTTTGTATATAGTAAAATAAATTACTTCTAAAGCAAAAATATCATAAAATATAGGCTGATGACCGTTTTTGCTCATAATTGGTTTTCGTGTACAATGATTTTATTTCAACACATCCATTACTGTGACCCCTCTAGATACCTACTTAGAGATTACAATCCCAGGATTCCCGAATACCGACTTCTTTTTGGTCTCAAAAATACCGGGAGTCTCAGTAAAAATAATCCCGGGATTCCGGGATTGCTTTTAAATTTCTTTTCGAGAAATTATATGAAAAAAATTCAATACTAGCTACCAAAATGAGGACATGCTTGAGTGATCGTATAAAAAACGACATAATCTAGAATTATTTGGCGTATTAAACTATTTACAGAATCCTCATGATGACTATGATCAAATAACATATTTGAAAGATTTATTTTTACTCCCCAAAAATGATTTTATCAGATAAGAAAAAATAAAATGAAATAAAAGGTTTCACAATCCTTATCAAAATGATGAAGAAGAACAATAACAATATTTTGAATAAACAGAAGGTGAATAAATTACACTCGCTCAATTGAAATTATAAAAAAAGTCGGAGCTTGAAATAGGTAAAAGTAAAAAAAAAACTATTAATCCTAAAACACTAAAAGACACAAAGAAACAGATTTGATTAAAATCTTTAAAAAAGAAATAAATCTTTTTGAAAATGGTGGAACTCGCAAGCATTATTTAGTGCTAGGTAACATTTTAAGTATTTAATGTCTACTCCTCCTACTAGTATCAAGTGAGAACGTGCATTTTCAACAGCAGCCTATTTGGCTATATAGGAAATAAGCTTAAAAGCAGACTGGTAGATAGAAAATTAGATGCTTTACTATTCCTGCGTTCATATTTTCAAAACGAGAAGAGCATAAAACTGAAATTTATAATAATATCATATATTGATATATATATATATTTTTATATGATATTATTTAGTCTCTAGAATAACATACAAAAATAAAAATAAAAATGTATATATAGTTCTTTTAAATTTTTTCTTAATAAATTTCGAGATAATCCCGAGATCCCGGGAAAATAATAGCTAAATATCCCGAAATCCCGGAATCGTAAAATAAGTCCGGGATTGTAATCTCTAGATCTGCTATACAACATAGTGCTACGCACTGACCACCTTTTTTATTTTTGTATTATTTTTTATACATGACATTTTTATAATTTTATTTACAAGTGATAATAATTATATTACATTAATTTGGATTCTGCAGATTAAGTCATTCTGCCAAAAGGCCAAAAGCCCAACTTCTTCGAGTAAGCAAGACGAAAACAAGCTAAATATATAATTAATATATGTTTATAGTCGATTAAAGTCAATTAAGTAGACGCTATATTAAATTATAATCGAAAAATCAGAAAAGAAAACATTGATGTTGATAACTCGCGTGATGCCAACATGCACGATTATTTGATGTCCCGACTTCCATGTGAATCGCAATACGAGCTTATATACTTCTTATGATTGGTATATGTATCTTATACTATTTATTTCATAACGTTAACTTACTTGTTCAAACTATGCAAAGTATATCAAATACCAACCGTGTCATTATAGTCTTGACAACGAAGTTTATATTATAAAGACTTGCGCAATGACGAATGGATTAATAAAATCCGTTTACGTGACTCCTTGTGTTGGTACTTATTTTTTTCATCCCACCGTTTGGCGCATTATTTTTTTTTTCGTGTCCCCAAACACTTTGTCAACATTAAAGTTATGCAACAGACGTCAGCAATGCTACTTTATTAGCCGAGTTTATCTTTCAGAATGTGCTTTAAATCTTCGTTAACGTCCAGACGAAATGATACAACGTTAACAATATTTTACTCTATATTCTCGTGTCGGATTTATGGTTTGGAGAGAAAAAAAAATGAAAATTAAGTGCTTGTAGGTTTTTAAAACTAAAAGAACATTTTTATACACCGCATCCCGAAAGTATATGGTAACCATATTATTATATGGACTAACGTTAGATTACATGTGAGTAATATATATTATATTATAATAAAAGCGTACCTATGAAAAAAAAGTGGGTTACAAGATTTTATTTCAACAGGTAGTTGTATTTAATACGAAAATTAAATAATATATTAAGGTGCTCTGAGAAAATTGTATTATTATTACTATGTTTTATTAAAATGTAGTAAAAATAAAGAGTAAACTATTGATCATTATGAGATAATATACATTAATAATATTATTTAACAAGTATATCCACTCAATTACAAAATTCACATCAACAATACATTTCCAATCCTAAATATTAATTCACTTACTAGATTTGAAAATATTTTTTGGGGAATGTTAATTTGCCTATTTATTGTTTTTTTTAGTAATATATTTAGTTATTCTCAAATTTTAGGAAATTAAATTAGGTTCCAGTAAGTACAGAAAGAAATGTTAAACTAAAAATTTATAAATTAACCTTCTAGCAAGCACATTTTTTTAAAGGTTCTTACAACATTATTAAAATATATTTTGTGATGCTATGTGGACTAAAGATTTTTATAAAAATGATTGATTTTATACTGAAAACCCTTTTTAAAATATAAATATTTTGATTCCAGTTCATTTAAATAAAACAATTTAGTTTTTCATACTAAAATTAAAGTATAGTTGAACTGGCTGAATTTAAAACAGAGTAAAAAATTAGGCACCTAATCAATGTTGAATAATATCCCGTCTATTTGTGTTAATACTTAATTTTATGTTTTTTAATTTACTCCTATTTTCCATTACTGAGATAGAATTCTATCTTTTTAATAGCTTTTGGTTTTTATTATTTTCAGATTATTTGATTTTAGTTGAATTAAAAACATTTTCTTTTTTGAACATTACCGCCGCCTTAAAATATTTAAAATCTAAGAATATCGATCGACTTTTTACACTTTTGTTTAACCAAAAAAGATAGATATGTATTTATATATAAATGTTAATAATAGACAACAATATTATTATAAAAATAAAACATATCATATATATTTTCTGTAAAAAAAATATTATATTTAACTGGGAATCTTTTTTTATTGTATGTGTAAGTTTATATAGTCATTATTTTACAAATGTGCACATATAAGTAATTCTGCTTTTTATCAAGTTATTATGTTTTGCTTTAATATCATTAAGTCTTATGCAATTTGATACCAATACAAAATAAAAAAACAATTTTCGAACATAATTTATTATTTGTAACAAATATTTTAATTATATTTTATGATTTTAGTCGAAACATAAGTTATTGATAAAACTAATGTAAATATAATTTAAAAATATATTAGTTTTGACGAATTTATTCTGTTATGTCTATGTTACTTAACACAACGTATTTAGGTACAATTCTTTTAAAATTCTGAATCAATATTGTAGTTTTACGTTTATTATGTAAAATGTATTATGGTACTTATATAATATACATGATATATATTTAAATAAAATCATCGTTATGATTAAATAATGTGTAATGTTTAGATTTTTATCACTATAGGTGAATTTAATGTTTATGTTTTTACGTAACTATACACTATTGTATTTAACAGAAAGTAATTTAATTATTTTTTTTCAGCAAAATAATTATTTAAAAGGTTTAGGTGGTATCATTTTGACTGTAAGCTATCGTGTAAACTAAAAAACCTCTATTTTATCACAAAAAACCTATATCACATTAAAATACAAAATACAAACTTGATTTGTCCTCGAGTTTCTGTTTTTTCTTTTATTTATTATTTTGCTTTTAAATAAACACATTCTCCTTCTTCTAGAATTTCCCCATGCACAACTTTGAAAACCATACAACTGAAATTTTTCTGTAGAAGACGTTTCCCGTCATTTGCAGCAATCTAGTAGGATATTCGTAGCGCAATCATTTATCAAAACAACATAACAAAAATGCTTTATATATGAAAATAAAACTTAGTAATATCAACAAAAAATAGATATTGTGTTATTTCAAAATATTATTATTTCACTGCAATAAGATTTAATCTAATACAATTATATTATGTTAGGAAACCTCTAATCAATTTAAAAGAAATATCAACAAATTTAATGAAAATAATATTAAAAAACTAATGAATACGCCAGAAATAAATATTTGTAAAATATTCCAATACAGTATTATAAGTATTATTAGATTCTAATTTATATACCATAGAATAAGCGATATGCAAATATAGAATCATTGAAAATATTCTATCTTAATAGTATAAATATTTCTAATTTGTTTATCCTATAAGTTACAATTACAAAGATACATACCTCGTAATAAAATAATACTATTTCATGAATTCAATGAATTCAATTGAAAAAAAAAATGATTTTATAAAACAGATTGTTATCTGCAAGTATATAACAACAAAGGCATACTTATTACTTACTTATTGAAGAATTTAAGCTCAAACAATATACTTTTATAAATGCTTTTGTAGAGTTATTACAATCATTGTTAAGTAAAAATATCAAAAATATTTGTTTTTTCAAATGAGACATATAATCATTTAGCACAAATGTTTTATCATTTTATATACAAAAATAGTAATTTTCAAAAATTAACAATTATACTCATAGTTTGTGTTATATGTATATTTTTTGTCAGCATTGTAAAATAGCATGTAAAATACAATAGAAAAACTTGATTTTGAATTTTGATTGGGGGGAAGTGACAGGAGAACAAAGGTGCTAACAATTCCATTTTACTAAAATGTATAGTTTATTTAAAAAAAAACTTAGTTTATTATATTAGTTTTTTGAACAGTAGGTACCTACTACTATTATATTCGTAATGAAAGCAATGAAACGAAAATAATTTGTGTTTTTTCTTTTACATTTACACCTTTAAAATATTTTATTGTTTGCATCTTTTAATTGAAATTCTTAAGAATAACGTCGAAGAAAATGTAAAAAAAAAAGATAAAATGTTTTTGATGTTACAAAGTTATGTAAAATAATTGCAGTCAGTAGTTGGTATAATAATATTATGATTACTATAGAAATTAATGACTTTTTTCTTGTTAAGAGTAAATACAAATTGGGTTTTTATAACAAATTATATAATTAATATATTATGTTTTAACCAAATAAAATATCAAAACAACAAATCACAATTAAATAATAAGAAAGATATTTCGTGTAATAAAACTAAAATATAACATAGTACTATTGTAGTACTAATGTAAGGGAAGACTGTTGTGTTTAAACTTATTGATGAAAAAAGTCTAAAATAAATTAATGTAATAAATAAATTGTATTTTGTTGATTTTAATTACTTTGAAATATTATGGATTTCATATCGTGAAAAAAATTCCAAAAAATCGTAAATTTTAGCGTGGTATAAGTTGTATAATATTATATTTGCAGACTTGAACCCGAGTGTAGACTTCAATTATTTAACCAGAATTATAAAATACGTAACGGTCGATATTTAAATTAAACTATTGTTACAATATGATCACTTTTTATGGAAAACAAATTCTATTGAGCCTCGAAAAAAATAATTGTATACGCGCGTTATGTTTTAAAGTATTTCGTACTTTCTAAATTTTGTTTTTATTTTTAGCCACATTTTATAATTTGTATACTGAATTCATGAGCATGCACATCACTGCATTTACATTAAAACTCTTGAATCATTTGTTTTTTATTATTTTTATTTAATTCATCTATTTCTGAAGAATTTCATAAAGTTTGCTTCATCGCCGTATATTTTATTTTCTGTACATTTATTTATATTTTGACTAACATACAATGTGTATGAAGTTCACTACATATTACATTCAAAAGTTAGTTGCTTATAATGTATGCCCATGTGGCTATGTATTATACTTACAGCCTACCGGCTACCGTAGTCTTCTCCGATTTACTGGTGGTAATTTACTTCATTTTTTTTTTAACAAATAAGTTACTACATATTTTATTTATGTTTATTCAATTAGTATTTCTTCTTATATACTCTTTTTCTTTATGAATGAGATGTTGGAGTTATACATATTTAATGAATAATATTGTTGAAGTGTTATGATTGATAATTGTAACTATATTGATTGTTCTAGTTTATATAGGTAGTCAGAGGAATACGTTATAGGAAAGAAATTGATTTAACATCATGACATACAGTATTATAATCTGTAAACTATAAATAATTTCAAAAAAAAAATGTTCATTTCAATTTGGCTGGTTTCAATTTTAAAATAGACATAGAGATTAATAATTATTAGATTAATTATTCTATAAATAATCTGAATGTCCGTGAAAGCATTGTTTATAACCTACTTTTTATTTCATAATGAGTATAACTTTTATGCTTTCTTACGTATTTTTTTAAAAATGTCTACATTTCTACATTTTTGTTTTTTTTGCTAGTCAATAATTGTTTTTTTTTATTTTTATCCAGATATTATTACACCACCGAACACTAATTTTTTTTTTATTTTCAGTACTTTTTTTTTTAACATGAACAATATATCTTTTGGCATATTAGGCGATTTATTTAAAATGTATAAGATTATTTTTAATGATGATGTTTTTAGTTGCTATGATGGCATCATTATTAAATTGATACTAAGATAAACGCCTAAATAACGTAAACCTAATTATAATTAAAATTATTATTTCCCAGTAATTGAAAACACATAATAATGAATAAATGTCTTTCCAAAGACGAAAAAGTTGTTTTTCATTTGATGTAATATCTTTATTTTGTTGTCCGGTCGTTTCTTTCTTCTCGTAATGTATCCAATTTCACTTGTATCATTTTCCACGGTCGTCTTTCAGTTTTCAATCTACCACCCAGCTTTATAAGATTAGGTTTAAATATGTTTGTTTTGTGTTGATACATCTTCATACCATTATTTCTCTCACTAAGTTTTTGGCTGTACTATTGTAACATTAAAATGTCTATGGTCAATAACTATGTGCATATCAGTAGATACGTGCATTCATCGTAATCGTTTTATAATCTGTTCATAAATCAATTACAAAGGACGCAATATAATAATTTTCAAATAGTTTTGTTCAAGTACATTTTGAATACACTGGTGGAATATTAAAATACAATTTAAACTCTAATATACTGGTATTGAAATTATGATAATTTATTTTTAACTTATCGTCAACGGTTGTATCATATTAAATAATATGTCACAACTCACAACTAAATTGTTAATTGTTATTAATTTGCATAATATCTAAAGAGACATATGACACAAAGTTTCATTATATTGTATTTGATTACTAGGTATCTGTTTTGTATATTGTGTTCGAATTAGATTTCAGCATTCCTTAACCTCTTTGTAAGTTACCAACGAAATATTCAATCAATCCGGAATGATACAGATTGAATTATTTTTAATTACTTTTCATTTATTGATATGGTAGAATTGTAGATTATTGTTAATTGTAATTATCACGTTGATATTGATCTTAGCAAGTTCTTAATATTGCTCATTAATTATTTTCAAAAATTCTATAATTATCTATATTATCAGATCCGGCAGCCACTATGAAGATAAAAAAAGACTAAGAGTTTAAATTTTCAATCAACATATTCTCTAATGGTATTTGGAGTAATCAAAACAAGAAATATAATTAATATTTCTATTCGTCAATTCTTTAAAATTTATATTCACTTCGATTCACTGACTCTGTTCATGAAAACGTATATCGAATTTTTATTTTGATGTGTATAAGTCGTTCTTAGTCCTTTGGTATAAAAGCACGTTCAAATCATTTTCTTCGTCATAGTAATATTACCTGCAGTTTTAAACTTAATTGACAGACAATTTTCATCCGATTTCCCGGTAATATCAACGTAATCTCATTGCCGTTTAAATTCGTTACTGAAAAGCTGCCACATTTCTGTTAGTCTTTTATAAATCACCTTTTACAACGAGTTGTATGAGAATCTAAATTAAATTTCTCTACCTTACAAATAGCAGATTAGAACTGCCTGGCCAAATTAAATCTTACATTAATCTTTTTTTCATTAGTTCAACATTTTCAGCAGGAAGCTACAACAGTACTATTAAAATCTAATAATAGTAAAACTAAATGCTACAAGTATTATCGTTGAATTGCTTATGCTTATCATAATGAAAGTATGGGTTATGACTTTTTTTTTAAATATATTTCCCACGTATGCTGAATTTTACATGCATTAAGCATATTATTTTAATTCTCTCTGATTAATTATAATATAATAAATGAATAAATAAAATATCAACTTTATATTTTATTTATTGAATTGATGATTTTCTAAACTAATAATTCGTTGATTTAAAATTATTTATAAGTACACGTAAATTAACATATTTGTATACCTTATGAAACAACAACAAAGAGTACTTAAAAATTCACTATAGGTACCATGCAAATATTACGTACACAATATTAAATTTTGCTACAAACATTACGACAGTTTAAAGTAATTTAATCATAAAAAAATTGAATACAATATAAAATTAATTTGACATTACATTCGAGTAAACATTTAATTAAGAATTTTAATTAATTTATATTTATTACAAATACAATACATTTCTTATACACTTTTTTTTTAAGCATAATTTTATTTTTGAGTCAGAATTTGACTTAACTCAGTAATACCTATAGTTTAGAATAACAGTTCAAAGTATAAAATAATAAGTATTAAATAATTATCCCAAAGCTTTCCACATATTACAATTTTACTATATATAGTATTATAATGTGTACTGTATGGTGTATTACACGTTGTAATTGTATTACCGACTTTTTCTTATCATAAAGTAAAACTTACTAAAAATATTGTTGCAATATATTTCAAAAATTAATTTAAATAAATGGTTAAAAAAAGTGTACGGTATTTTTCAATATATCAAATATATATTTCAAATGCTAGTATATACTTGCATGTCTATAAAATATCCGTAGCATCAAAATGTACCCAGATATGTTAGTTTTTTGGTATATAAATAATTTATACGGTATAGTTAAACATTTTTTAAATTTAGTATAGCTAAAGTCAACCGAAAAAATTTCAATAACGATTTGCATAAAATTATAAATACATCGTACTGGTTTTTTTAGTAAATATTACAATTATATATTATATATTTATTTATTTTACAAGAAGATAATACTGAACAAATTTGTTTATATGATTGATAATTGTTATAACTATAATACAAATGTGTTCAATATTATGTAAATAAAATATTTTAATAATTAAAAATTTATTTTGCATACAATTTTAACCCAAAACTCCGTCTCAAACCTTAAAATGGTTGTACACTTGTACATTACGTACATAATATGATTAAAATTATGTTTATAAATTATAATACGCATTAAATTTAATAATGTTAAGTGGATGTGTTTGCAGTTTAACGAGTTACTTAACTAAACTATATGAAATATTATTTCAATAATTTTTGAATACAGACATGTAAATGTGATCAACATCACAACAACAGTGATGTTTCTCAAAGACGATTACTCATCTGAATAAGACCATCTTGATGATATAACTTTAACCGTAACCAACAATAAGACGTGTAGTGTAGTCTTCGAGGAGTAATTAATTACACCGTACACACTGTATAATCGCCGGAAACTCATCATCGTGTTTCGAATTAAGTTCGAGTGTCCAAAAGGTAATTTGAATATTGAAAGTTCGTCGGTCGTTAATTTTGAAACGACATTTTCCGTGCCCACGTTGACGTTTCTTCTTCTATTATTTTGATAAGTTATCCACATGGAAACACAATATTATATAGTCGTATTCAAATCACCAACCCGAATCATAAAATTATAAATCTGCGACGTAATAATACTTTATATAATAATGTCTTCTAAACTATATAATTATAAACCGTATAATGATTCTTATAGTATCTCTTAATATTTTGGTAGATACATTATGGTAGTTTCATATCATTCTTATGAATTCAACTGTTAAATTGTAGAACATAATATTTTACTTTAAAATGATTTTAATTGGAATAAATTATTCATTTGGCTATTGTAATATTAATTTCATTATAATTAATTTTATTTATTAGCATTTTAAACATGATTATTCAACCTAAAAGCTTAAAATATTCGTTAAAAAATACAAATTACATTATAGTGGACAATGTACTTTAGTCAATTTCGCTTTAAATTAAGTAAGTTCAAAGAATATTTTTTTTCGAATAGTTATTAATCAATAATGTTGTTATTGTCTATTTGTCTGAAACGTAAACGAAAATCCACAAACAATGGATGGGAAGAAATAAAAATATGTTACTAAAATAATTGTATAGTTTTTAAAATAAAAATTAACGAAGGGAAATAATGTCTTCCGTATATAATTATAAACTTAAAATAAAAATAATAATCGCATTGGCTCTTTGGATGGTAATTTGTTTCCTTTAAATTTGTAGTTGCAAAGTTTACACAGATTCGGGTGATAAATTATGTGGAAACGAGATACCAGTTGGGCTGTTTGGAAAAAACGAATCTGTGCATCGTTACCGTGGAGTTGATTAAATGGCTGCTGGCGTTTGAAAAAGAAATTCGAGAATATTATGGCGTATCTTGTTGCATCTACAGGGGAGTATTGTTTATATCTGCTCGGAAAAATTATATTTTTTCTAATAGAAAAAAATTGTAATAAATAGTATGAAATAGTTCAAATTTATATTGACTATTTTAATATTTCAATAGATTGGCTTTTAATTAAATTAATTTTCAATTTGAACGTATCTATTGATTATTTATTGTTATGAAAATCGTTTAGTTCATCATGACGTAAACTTAATTTTTCTATCAACAGTTTTTTTTTTCAGATTCTGAGCGCTAAGCAATGAATGTATTGATTTTACAATGATGTGTTTTTTTTGTGTTTGTATACACATTAAATAGTAGAAAATATGCTTCAATTTTCAGCTTTATGGTTGGTTTTATGTAGTAAATTGAAACTAGTTGATACATTTAGGAGGTCAAAATTCCCCATACTTTTATTAATAACTAAGAAAAATATTTATTTTTTTAAAATAGGAAAAACAAATTTTGATTTTTTACACAAAACCCGTTTTTGACAGAATTGATTTTATTTTTTTAGTGTTTCAAAAATGAATGACCACGAAGACATTACATTTTCACCAAATATTCATATATAAGTATAATATTATACTAATATAATATTATTCTATAGGCACATGATACATTCATAACTTTTTCAAAATATATTAACTATTGTTGGGCTATTTATAGACATTTGACATTTTTTTTTAGTTTTTTTTTCACAAATATTAATCAACATTTTTTTGCTTTGTTAAAAAACTTCAAAATATTGTACAAGATTTAAGGTTACTCATAAATTTTTATTATGTATATTTAAAAACATAAAAAATACATAGGCACAATTAATTTTTTTAATACTTAATAATTTTAATATCAAATGTTTCCCAGATTCGTTAAAATGACGAAAATTAGTAAATCATTTTGTAGTTAAAAATGTATAAAATGTTCATTTGATAAATGATTCTTCATACGTAGTTTATACTGGAACCAAAAAATTAAATACTAATAGTATAATACATGTAATATTTTCAGAAAAAATTACTTCAACCTGCCATAATACTAAAATTATAATGATTTACTAATGGCAATATAATTTAAAATATCCTAATCTGATAATATAGTTATTGGCGTGTTATACCATGATTTTTATTTTGCAAACTATGTTTTTTTAACATTAACCTTGACGACATAATAAAAATGTGTAATCGACTCTATAAATGACTCTGTCCCTTCCTACATGCACTCCAGCCGCGTCATTCAATAAGCTCAGCTTATGAACCTAATATTTTTGGTTGGAGTCTTTTTTGCCTCGGTCATGTACATAGGATTTTGAACATTTATCTACAATAACAAACGGTTCGACGTTTATATAGAATTAATGATCTTGTGACGGATAACAGAAACAGCCCCTATGGCCAAAGTCTATGGTTTAAACTGTTCTGTTATCTTAACGATTCCAACGATTTATCATCAGAGTGGTTGGAAAATTGGACTTTGGTTTACAGTTCAGTGTTAAGTATCTCTACTGAAGATGAGTCGACTTTTCTTTTGTAGAGATACCTCAATAAACCATAAGGATGACAAATTGTTGGAATTGTTGAACAAAACGATTGAAGTAGTCTGCATTAACCCGTCACAGGTTCATATTAATTTTGTCCAGGTGTCGAATGCAAGCAATTTGTAATGTGACCAAAAATATCAGATTCATAAGAGGAAGCTTCTCCTAAATGACAGCCAGTTAGGTTGTCAAAGAAAACCAAATTTAAAAAAATTTCAAAAATATAAATAATTAATTTCCATAGTCTAAATATCATTAGATACTAATGAATACTAGACATTAAGTATAATTATATGTCTCGGTGAATTAAATTCTTAATTCAATAAGTTATTAGTCTAGGTTAAAATCTAAAACTACTATCATTTCCGCTATTAGACATACGCAGATTTAGTAGATACGTTTTGTGGTTGAACTTTTTATTTTTTCTAAAATTAATTTCAATGAACTAAATATATATAATAATTGACAAATTAAAAAATTAAATAATTTAGTGAACAATTTATTTTGTTTTATAACTTTAACTATGGTTTGGTTTGTATGTGTTGTTCCAAATGTTTCTCAAACTTAAAATGTTTAATATACTCTTTTATGATTATTACCGTACCTCCTCTAGGATAGAGAGTGGTAAAGATACTATAATTCTTAATTTTTAGGACAGTCCCGAGTGTAAAATATATTTCTGATATAAAAGCAATCAATGTTTTCGTTGTGCAATAAATCATCGAATTCTTGTTTACGCTGTACTAGCCTGTTGGCGTTCCATGCTATCATCCGCAGTGTGAGATTCATTTATTTTTCTTTCAAATTTTGTTAAATTTTAAATTATTACTTTTAATCTATACAGTCTAGATATAACATTTTATAGTAATTTTGTCATGTTGGTTAAATCGGGTAAAATATATATTAACGTGAAATTTAATTGAACTGTTGTTACTGATTGGATGTCTGAGGAAGCGTCATATTAATGTTGAGAGAGCTAGTTATCTGAGTATAAGATACAGCCGCTGTGACATTTTTCGCTGGTTTTTGTTGAATGCGTTGTACTGCAGAAACCTTTTTTGGTGTGCTCTTTTTTCTTCCTTCTTGTAAGCAGAGCACCCCTTCCATTTTGCAATATGTCCTTCATCACAGTTAGTACATTTAGCTTTTGATTTTTTTTTTTTTGATTTTTGGGTTATGGTAGTATACTGTTTTATGATCTTCGCCGCATTTTACACACATGCATTTTTTGTAGCAGTAATTTTGAGTATGCCTAATAGACTGACGGTTCTTACACTGAGGTACATATTTTTCATTCTTTGAAATTCTATTTTAATTGTGTAATAACATAAACTTAATCTATGTTTGTAAATATGTTTATTATTATCTTGTGGAACTAAGTCCACGAAAAATAAAAGTAATATTATACGCGAGATTTCGCTATTTTTATTTTTATTTGAATTTAGCTTTTTTTTAATTTGGATATTTGAGATATCACATTTAATAATTTGTGATAGGACACTTGACACTCTTACGTTGTTAGCAAAAACATTTTTTCGTGTACAGTTATTTAATTAATATTTTGCACAATTCGATACATGCGAATGTACGTATTATTCATTTGACAGGCAAGACGCGACTTATATATATTTTATAGTTGGTTGTATTTACAATAAAATGTAAATTAATTATATTCTACTATTCTTTGTCAGTAATTAAAGTCAGACACCATAGTTTTCGCATGCATATATGTGAATATATATTAGAACTATATATAAATGAACGACTTTACCTATAATGTTTTTCCATAACAGTGTGAATTATATTTCAACAATTTTACCATACAATAAATTGATTATAATTGTTTATTATAATAATAATTAATAGCGTCATCTATAAAACTATAAATATTATATTATCATACGCAACAGACGGCGAAGATAATATTTTTACGACAACGTAGTCTTTGGGTGGTATAATTTTCTAAAAACTATTCGTCGACTAGAATGGACGACGTGACCCGTGCAAGTGTTCAAAATTGCTTTTCACCGTCCAACCTAATAGAAACGCAATATTATTATATAATAATATCCACAACGTTACGGTGATGATTTTGGGTTGACGAAGTTTGTGGAGAACGTAAATGTGTGTGTGTGTGTGTGTGTGTGTGTGTGTGTGTGTGTGTATGGAAATGGCTTACGCGAGATTATTATAACTACCTACATGATGATATTATATCTAAATAATAATATAATAATGATGATATTAATGACGTGACGTGCATATTATTATAGGTATACATTTTAGCGCATGCGCCGATTCGAGAGGTAGTAAACATCAGTTCGGGGTACGTTTCCGCCGTGGGGATGAGCATCAGCGACTTGAGCGAAATTGTCATTATTCAAAATGCCGCAGTCGGACACTTGAGAATATTGCAAACGTATATAATGTTATAACGGTGGTGGCGATGATGAGAGGGCCCGCGAAGGAATAATTAATTACGTCCATGACCGCATTATCGTTATTATCGCTTTGTGGCTCGGTTTGTGTATATATTATATACTTTTCTATTAAACATATTAAATTAATATGCGGTCATAATGTTATCATATTTTATGTGTCGAAAACCTTTTTTTCCTATTGACACGTGTGCATATTTATTATAATCATAATCCATTATATTATAGCTCTACTCGTAGTCTGATATTAATTTTAAATCGATATGTCAAATGATTAAAACGATACAACTTTTTATTATTCAATAATAATAATAATAATATACTGCTTATGGTTATTAACTTTGTTTTAAATTATGTTTCAATCTCATTATAAATTCAAGGACTAAGGTGAGAATATACAAGGGTGCTGGGCTCCATATAATACTTTTGAGTTCTGAGTTCTGACTCCACTTAAAAAAGCGTCTACTTTGACATTTTATTTAAAAGGTATACGACGCTCATGCGTAAGTTGAATCAAAATAATTTAAAAATCTTTTAAAAATTATCTTATTTATTTTTGAAATTTTATCAATTTAGTCTAACTAATTAGTAATTACTATTACTTATTTTATTAATTATTTTTTAATTTGATAAAAAATATGATTATACAGATAATTAAGTTCAATTAATTTTATTATCTCACTATTCCATATGTTTGATTATATACTTTTTTAATTTTATTTTACTATACATCAATATATATATTATTATTAGAGATAGAACTTAAATACCTTAAAAAAAATGTTTTTATGCCCTAAAAGTTTTAAATAATTTTATTACAATGATTAAATTTTATTTTGTGGTCACAGATTTTGCTTCATTAGCTTGGCATATATTAATATATCCATTTGTTAAAATGAAATTCTTAAAATGCTACCTATAATATAAAAAAAAATAAATGTAAATTATTGCACATTACGGTACCTAATATATGTATTATGTATAAGTGCATAAACATATTTATTTATACATTGCAATTTGATAAAACTTGTCTTGTAATCATTGTTATTTCAAATAGTTTAACAGTTTTAATGAATACAAGTACCCTACCCCGCTATCGGTTTTGACAATGCAATACAACTAAACATTTAGTTTAATTTAATTTACTTATTTTTGATTACACGCGCGTAATGCTTCAAATAATATTATAGAGATCACACTTTCACAGTACCCTTTGCCGTGTTGTGCCACTTTGAGCACTGCCGTATCAAATGTTTATTGTATAGATCAATACACTTTTGTATATAATATTTGCTCTAAAGAAATCAGTAACCTAATTTCTCAAACCAACAATGATATACGTTTTATATAGGCACCCGGGACATTTCAATGTAGAAGAAAATGAAAAAGCTAACTATTGAGCGGCTCGTGACTCAATCACTAACACACGTTTTGATGTACTCCCGCACTCGTTGTTAGTTATAACATTCGCCATCATAATGTGATGCTATAATGACCGTCGTGATACCATGAATACGACTCAAGACAATCATTGAAAAAAAACGAAAAACCACAGAATACTGTACAATATATTACTTTAATGAATGGAAATGCAAAGTCAAAATTATTATCTTAACCCCGAAATTTTATCGGTCGACCTCATATTATAAAACATTCAAAACCACAATAATAATATGCCAAAATTACTGTGACATTAAATAGGTAATAATAATTTATTGTCAGAACCTGACAGATCTCATAAAATCATGTTTACGAATTACTGTACTTTAATATTACAATAAAAATACTATTGTACAATTGTTAAACTAATATCTCTAATGTTGTAGTTGGTTAAATAATGCTAAAAAAAAAAAAAAATAATAATAATAACCGCCCTCGTTGTTTTATACTATTTAAACTCACAATATTATATAAGTCTATTTGTGTGGTGTTCAGGCGCTCTATAATAAATGTTTTGCCTAAGTACCTGACATAAAACGACATACATATAACATGTATACTTGAATACTGGATGACGATGCACAAACATATTTGTATGCATTTTTTAATTTACCATAGTCAATAATAATTATCAATATTATCCTTTCTCCAAATAGCATATATATGTGGGCCTATATGACTGTAGTCGTATCTACTATCGATTTCGATATTTTAGAACGTTTAAATATTTTCTAGTTAATAAATAAAATACATAATTTTACACTTAACCGCACCATTAAGACGAAGTAGAATCAGCTGGTGTGATTAGTTATATCCCCGTTTACACAAACATACGCGGTTATCGTATCGTCACAAGGATGATCGGTGGGTAAACGTATTGTTGAGACTTATATAAGCAAATGTAATTATTCAAAATGGTTTAAGTAGACTGAGTAGTGAAATAAATTGTAAACGTTACGGATGTGGTGGCGGTGGTTCATATAATGGCTATTCGGTTTGTGGCCCAGCTTTGTAGATAGGTGCGGCGGCACGCCTTTTCATAATGTATATAATAATTTAGTCCTGTAGATCTCCACTTGTGGTCGAATAAACTCGTTTAAATCGTTTAGAAACATTAACGTATCATAATATTGTATAATATTATAATACTGTAGGTAGGTATAAACCGTCATTTTCTCGGTACGAATGTATATTTGAATTTTTTTTTTTTTAATGTTCACTTAATGTAGGTGATTCCGATTCAACTTTAAAAATATATATACATTTTTTTTTTAAACAACATATTATATTATCTTACAATAGGTAAATTAGGTAACTTAACTAAAGGTATCAACAACATGCATTCACGTGAAATGAGAGACCCACCAGTGCAGAAATCCTCTGTCTTTGGATGGAGTGGGGGAGAGGGGGAAGGTTAATATTTGTTTTAAATAGGTTGGAATTCAAGTGATCCCTAAACCAGTGTCTTTTTAATCGACGCGGGGGGTTGTCTGGAACAGATTCACAACGATACGCATTATCTACATTTTCTGAAAATGTCGTACCTACATTATTATAGCCGATAATATCGAACCACAGTATTCATGATAGTCACTTAGTTGAATCGATTACCTATTAATACAAAGCACGTATACCCGTAATATGAACGGAGTACAATAATATACATATTACGTCACTGCATGTACCGGTTAACCACTATGGCTGCTACAACGACAGCCGTTGCAGTTATATTATGTACGTCATAATATTACTGTAGTATTCCGCAGCAATAATAAAAATCTGTAAAATATCTCTCTCTCTCTCTCTCTCTCTCTCTCTCTCTCTCTCTCTCTTTCTCTCACTCTCTCTCTCTCTCTCACACACACACACATACACAAGCTTGGGTTCGCACAAAATATACAGTTGGAGGGATGGTATATTATAGGCGCGTATTTCGAATGAGTTATTGTTTTATCAGTCGGTTATGAACTACCCCCTCGTGTATGTAACATTCATACACACATCAAGCACGTATGCATATCGTTATACGCACGCATGTACACACGAACTCTTGTTTATTAGGTCGTCTCGAATATCGTCGCGTTGCGATTTTTATTGAGCGCCATCTCGTTTATTGTAGATTCGTGTGCATTTATATATAATATAATATGTTATTATTATGGCGCGCGAGAGAATTCGTCTTTTATTTTTATTTATTTCCACTCACCATCCCGCCACCCCCGTCGTCGCAGTAATCGATTTTTCTGCGTTTCTGCGTTTTTTCGTTTGATTTTTGTCGACGCACATCTAATAATATCATAGGCGACGGGGGAACAGTACAAAATATTATTCAGAGTAATCCACCAATAATACGATCACATCCAATTCTCCATTTATAATAATATAAATTCATTCGAATTCCGATTTTTGTAATTTTAGTTCATGACCATATTTTTAAACAATTAGATTTTTTTTTTTTTAAACTATTTAATGAGTGTGATAATACAAACATCTTTTTTACAAATGAGAACCATCCTAATTTTTTACTGTCATTTGTTAGGGAGATGATTTTTTTTAAATATTGCCACATCTAATTCAAAATTTAAACGAGTAATTTCTGAATAAAAAATATTATTCTTAAGTATGCATGAAAATTCCAAAAATTAGAATATGAATAAATTAATCAATAAAGGGAATAATGAGGGTTAGCATGCTTGGTGGGATTATTCTTTAAAAGTACCATTTTTTATCTACAGCAAACGAATTGCATCCCAACGATATTTAACAACTACATTAATTGCACCTCGATAATATTTAATAACTACACTAATAATTGCGTCCGATGTAAATACATTATTTTGCCCATAAAACGATATTTTTACCTGGAATTTGGAAAAACGATTGGGAACACACGTTTAGGTACATATTTTTTCACACACCAAAAATGAATACAACGTTTGGGTACATCATATTTTTAAAATAATACCATGTTTGGGTACCAAAGTTTATAGGTACACATTTTTTACTTGTTAGAACTTATTAGCGTTACCCAGGAGAAAACACAAGAAGATTGGCTCTCAATTGTCTCTTAAAAAAATTTTTTTGCTACTAATTTAAAGATATTTTTATTATTACATATTATATTAAACCATTAAGTCATTATAAAATTATTATTTCTTATCAGAAATCTTATTTTATTTTATTTATCTAATTATCTTATTTATTATTAAATATTATTGTTCAGCGCCCATTATTTTCCTTCTTATTTAATACAGACTTAAGACTATCAATAGCAACATTAAATATTATATTTCAAAAGGTAGGTTATTAAAAATATTGTTTTTTCATAATTTCGTAGTTATGTAAATCAAAAATATTGTTTTTGTCGTTAATTCATCAACTAATTATAATAAAAAAAAAAAAATATATATATAAGGAAGATTATAGGTTATTATATTATTATATTAAAATGTTATTAAACGTATTGATTAATGGATTGGTAAAAGTTTGAAAGATATAATTTTGATATAGTCAAAACGTATTATTTTATTAACGTCGTATTTAATCATTTGTTTCCTTAAAAATTCTCGTTTTTCGTATATTCCACGTCTTATTTTCTTTATTTGACTACTACGGTGAATTTTGATGTAAGTATTTTTTATATGTTTTTAAATACATTAATAAATTTATAGATATTTGGATGAGCAAAATAAAACATACCTACTGTTAAATTTTGAACGGAAAACTTCGCAGCTACTTGTCGTCCGTGTAATTGAACCTTAATACATTGCCCATAAAGAAGAAGGAAATTCGCAATCGGAGGCTATATATGTATTCAAAATATAATCTGTAAATGTTTGTTCTTTTTTATTTTATGACGAAATTGATACTATATCGACGGAAAAACAGTTTTTACATCTTCAAATTTCAAAAAGAGGGACCAAAAAAATATTTTTAAGTAATTACTTATTTCTGATTTTAGTTTATATTCATTACTCAGACCTAGAGCCTGTATTTGTCTCTACCGACTCTGGCCTATGTTTAATCAACATTCTTTCAATTTGACGGATAGCCAAACAAATAATATAGCCGAGTGGGACGCAATTAATTAGTTGTATAGAAAAACCGGGACGCAATCCGTATGTCACTAATCTTAATTTTTATATCGGGGATGCAAATTCGTATGCATTCTTTTTATCAATGCGTATCAGCACGACTTATTCACGAATTATCAATACATCAGGAAGATCAGATAACATGCAGCATATTATTTTATTATTTTCATATAATCTATAATTTATCATATATACGCAGAGTTCATTAAAAAGAAAAAAATTATAATAGCTACATCTTTAATATTGTACAATTTTCAATTTTTATCTTTACATTCATAACGCTTATCATTTTAATTACATACCTCTACTTTTTTATCTTAAATAAATCATAATCTTACAGAATAAAGTGCTAAGTATTCACAATCGACCACACCGATAGTGTATAACTTTTCGTGTTTTGCTCATTTGCTAAATAATACTCTCTTAAATTGTTGTCATATTATAATATAATATAATTATATTATATTATACTCAATTATAATATATAAAATTTGATCGGTTAGTAACTGTATTTAAAATTATGATTTTTTCCATTAAAAACTTTTTTTACATATTCATAGTCTATAATATATAATATTATTCCTTTATCGCGATTCACTTTACTTAAAATGTATTCATATACAATTTATTCGTCAACAGAAAATGCAATATAGCAATTAAATATTTATTGAAGGTAATATACTAATATTTACTAATATTTGGAAAAGATATTTTTTTCAATAAGATATCTGTTTAAAGTAATTTGTTAGTTATTAATTGCTATGACGTGTAATCTATTTTTTCAATCACCTAAACTCAGTCGCGTATTTGCGCATTTTTATTGGATTGAAGGATTTACAAAGTTTTTCCAACACAAAGTTGTGGGTTACATATATAATTATTATTATAATACTGTAAAAAAATTAACAGAATTTACTATGGGCCAACATGAGGGGTCTGGAAGTCTTGAACTCCACCTCCCGTAAATACGCAACTGCCTGTGTATTATATTACACCTATATACTTTAATATGCATACTGTATTACTATATTCATCTTCCACTAACCAAATATTCATTCGAAAAATATTAATTTTTTTCGGGAATCGCTGTCGTTGTTGTCTTGGACTTTTTTATTTTGTTCTTTTATATAATTTCAGTGTCGAGACCTAAACATCTCGTATACATTGTATTCACTCAAATACTCAAAATATAAAAATAATAACATTATGATTTTACTAATACTCCCATGTACTAAACGTTTCTACTCAGACGCAGCTGCATACAAAATATTCAACCGTGTGTAAAAACTGTATAAACATACGCTTCACATAATTTTATATATACATTGGAAGTACTGAGTGTTTGCAACAACTATAATATTTTAAAAACCGATGTTATGCCGTTTGTCGTTATGTTCACACAAATATTACAATATCTTCAAACTTCGATCACGCCCAAATGTGGTTATAATATAGAGTTATAAAATTTGAAAATTATTATGTTAGAAATATCATGAATTAGATTAAACAATATTATATCGAAATGATATTAAATAAATAATATACACATGCCATAATTTATTAAATTGCAATAGAGTTTTATAGTTGGTATTGCATACTTATAATATTATCGATTGATGTAGATTTGAATTTACCTCTTCTTAATCTGTCCGAGAACGTCTTAAACTTATTTTTATTTTTTTTTTGTTATAGTGTTTCCCATATTTTCTCCCCCGAAATTAAAATACAATTATTTTAAACACTTGAAAACTGGCAGAGTCGACGTTAAAAAAGTCGATATCGATTAGATTTTATGTCAATTTACAATTGTTTTTCAGAGTCCTAATCGCATAATTAGATTAACCGTATTGTTAAAAAGGGAATACGACTAAATTCCAACGTTGCGTGCACGACAGACAGAAATGGAAAATCACTGTTTTTAATCCCCTTAATGGTAATATTCACCTTTGTTTTTAAAACTAGGAAACCATCATAATGTATTGATTGTTTCGTACAATAATGATAATGATAATAATAATAAAAAAAAACCCCATTTTACGATGAAAATGCGCAGATAATAAACTACAAAACAAATTCGTTTGTGGGGAAAAAGTATAGAAACTGCAATTTTTCAATTGCTAAACGCACAGCCCATTGTCGTTCAATGTAAGTAATGGTTTCGCTCAGAATGCTTATAAACCAGCGAATTGGAATGGAATGTAAAATGAATTACGATTATCCGAGGTTCTCCAAAATGGACACAACCATAAGCAGAAAATAGAAGTATCAACTGATTCTTATTCGTAGTCCGTAGTCATTCCGTTAATAATTTATACCTAGACTTGTAAAGTGCATAATATCCTGCCTACTTGTTATCGTATTTACAGCCAGTACACATCATAGGTATCATAGGGGTATACCCGTTGTTTTAATAACCATGGACACGCATTTATTATGACTCAACCAATAGAAATGGTATATTGCTATAAGCACTTTAACACTCACCATCTAAATAAATATTTGCCAATGTTAAAATATATGCCAAGTATTCGCTTCTAATAGCATCCACAGTTATCATAGCGTACTGTATGTGATATTCAGTGAATGCCTACTATAATTATATTTAATCGTGTTACATAAAAAAAAAAATATACATTTTTAAACTGTTAATCTAAGTTTTAGCGTTATTATAATATTTTTGCGATGAAAATATTGTACTAACTATAAATAACTATTATACTTTAATAAACGATGGTATGATGTATATTTTTTTAATTTCAACTGTTACAATATTTGCCCACTTCTGTTTTTATTTTTTTAAACTCATTTTATAAGACTGCACGTCACACCCCGTCTGCATTCACTTTGTAAAACTTCTCACTCATTGGTGAAAACCAGGGAAAAAACTAATTATTACTGATAAGGAACACCCGGGGTCTGCAGATATTAATTAACCGACCGACAGTTCGCAATTTAATTAATTTTAAAACACGAGATAACGATATATTATTATAGAACAATGGAAGCCAAAAATGAGCAATATTCCAAAACCGGGTTAATGGGTTGTTTTTGTGGTGGAATGGAAATGGTATGCTATTAAGGTTTTCTATAATGGCGTTTAACGATGGAAAAAAAAAGTATACATAATAATCATAATAATGATAATAATGGCAGATAGGAGTTTATTTCAGGGATATTTTACAAAAAGAATTTCAGAATCCGGTACAAGTGTGTTACACATGCATCGTTATTTTCTATTTTTGACTAATCGGAATCTCGCATTTCTCAATAATTATGATTATTCGACACTATCATAATTGTATAATAATTATTGCGTGATCAACGCAATGTATTATCATAATTCTCTCACTAGCCATTGCTAAGAAGTCCGTGAATTTTTTTTCCATATAGGTATATCAATTCAGACAGAACGCACGGTATACACTTGAACGGTGTTTATTTCAAACGGGTCGTAGATACCTATCAGATCACGTCTATCAGGCAGGTGGGAAGCGAGCGGTTGCTGGTAGTGTATGCGACCTTTGAAACGAGCCTGGCCCGGCAATATTCATAAAATTACAACATTCACTTCCGACTGCCCACCAGAGGTTTGGCGAAAACAACAAATTATTTCGAGTTCTTGGTTCTATCTTACGCGTATACCTGTATGTGTGTGTGTACGTGTGTGCGTGTGCGTGCGCACGCGTGATATATGCGAGTCCTGAAATATTTATTTTACGGTTTCTGCACGGTCAACACGGTTCTCACTATAGTGGGCCATATACCCATTTCTAGTTGGTAATGATAAAAACGAACCCTCGATCGTGTGTGTGTTCACGTGTTTGTACTCGAGGAGCTAAGAGAAACTAAAAGGGATTACTGCGTACTAGACTTGGGTGTGTAAAGATACACAAGGGAAGATTTGTAAATATTCCAACCGTTTTGTGTCTAGTCCGGGAGCATTCACAATGTCGTTTTGTTGTGTGATAGTGTTCTACATTATAATATATTGGACAAAACGTTCCTATATCGAAACTCAATTATTGTTGTAAATAGTATTACTAAACACGTTTGTATAATATGATACCCATGATGTGCACGACGGTTTAATATTGTTATAATAATAACCATTGCAACATAAAACTGTTTTTTTTTTTTCATAATAAATATTATAAATGTTGAATACCCATTTACTGTTCACAATATAATATTATATCGTATACATAACAATTTACCTACGTGGCTACACGTATTCATTTGGCACAATTACATAATAATTATAAGCTTCAAGTTTAACGGTTTTAAAAGGGTTTTTGATTTACGTTGTTAATTAATATTTTGGCTTTTATAGAATCTTTGTTGGACTTACTATCCAATGAAAAGTATTTAAATTGTATTATTTTGGCTTCATATTGTTGTTTACATAACAATACAGTTACCAAGACGGTAACTGTTAAATTTGTTAACACGTTTTAGCTATTATTAGTATTATATTATACACAATATTACACTTCCCTCGATTGTTATGAATATATATGCTTACGTAATTCAAAGGTCAAAACCACTATATTATAATATATTAAAGTGATATAACGTCCAGTAACTTTGACTGTACAATATATGTATATTTATTTTTAAATATTATGGATTTATGCTGAATGTGTTAAAAAATAAAAATGTATACACGCACTTAATGTTAACAAAACATTCGTTCAACAAATATATTGACAATATGGGTAACAATATATTTACTATATACCTAGTCGCAGTAGTCCGTTAGATGGTTATCTCATCAATGGTGATTATGGTCTGGATATATAAATATTTACATGTCTACTAAAACGCACGCATGTAGTACCAGTAAAAATATCTCATAAAAAAAAAAAAAGAAACGTACTTATTATTAAGGAATAAAAACTGTAATTTGCATCGTTTTCTAGTAAGGAATACGCTTTAAAAAACCTAATATGGTACAATAATTCAAGATATTTCCTTCTCGTACCTATCATATTATTATAACGAATTCGATAGCGGATACATAATATACGAGATTCGAATAAAACGTTTTTTTTTTTTTTTTAGAAATTGTAAGAGGACTTGCTTGAATGTGCCTTTGTGAACATAAAAGACTCGTGAATATTCGACAAGAACCGAAATTTATTTCAGCTGTTTGATGATTATATGCTATAGCTAATGTTTAGTGAATAAAGGAGTAATAGGTACTATATATGATGCATATTCCTGCTTTAATACAGAAATTAGTAGTACGTTTTAGTTATTTTATTTTCTATGTTCTATGATTATCATTTAATCACGGTTTATCACGTTGTCTGAAGTCGTTCGTGTGTCGCAGTGATTTTACAACACCGATAATTATCACCACACTGTTATGAATTTATATCATATAAAAATGTATAATTCACTCACGAGCCATCGCTGATACACCTACGATTAATTTTTTACTTTTGTCCACCTTATTCTGCGCAGATTTTTGCAAAAACCATTGAACCGAGGACACGTGTTAAATCATCTACCTATTATAATAGTCGATAGTTATTAATACGATATCGTGTAGCGTCACTTTTTTCATATTATGTACGCACGCGCGCGTATATACATCATTGATTTACCGTCAGCAGCGGCGTTTACAGGGTGAGATTATGATAATACCGTACCCTCAAGTCTGTGAAAACTTTTGAGGTGTTGCGAAATTTGAATTTCGGAGCGTGACAGTGGAAATGCGAATAGCGAGTACACATAATGATACATAAAGGAAAGTAATACGTATTAATGTGTGTGTGTGTATATCTACTTTTTACTACTTACACCTTGTATTAGGTAGGTACCGAAGTTTATTATTAGTTTGAATACTCTATCTGCGTAGGAACATTACCTCACTGCATTATAAAAAAAAAAAAAGCTGGATAAGAGTGATCATGATAATATTGTAGTATTTAAATACAATTTATGTACAATTATACAATTTATATACAATTAGCTATGTATATTAATAATATATCGAGGGCCTATAGCTAAATGGGAAAATGCAATGCATATTTGAATCACTTTATCGTGAGTGTGGAATTTAAAATTATTTTTCAACTTTTTTTCACTTAAAATTTTAAAACTAAACTTTGATCTCTAATAAGCTAACAATATCTGTATCCTTTATTTTGTCGAAGAAGACATCATTCAACTTATAAACAAAGATGACATTATTAATATATATTAAAATCTCCCAGAAATAAATTTAAAAAAACTATCGTATTTATAATAATTTATAATTTATTTTATTAATGTTATTTAATATGTTTATTAAATATATTGTCTACTTATAACGTATAAAATTGTAAAAAATAGTTAGTAATGCGAAACATTGTCAATTATAATTTTTTTTTTAATAATTTTAAAGTAATAAATCGTTTTTGAATTAAAAAATAAATAATTTTATTGCAAATAAATCCATGTTAATTATTTTTTTTAAGTTTGTGTGGAGTATCGTGTCCCATTAAAAAATACTGTGCCAGAGGTTCAATCATGAGCCAGAACCTCAGACTGACCCTGAGATCTTGTTTATAATCTAATTTTTGTACAGATTATTTATAAATTGATAAATACATACATTATATCTACGTGTATATAATATAATACATTTAAACATTTTGTAATTCTTTCATATTACTCTGAACACAACTATGTTACTTCTTACTAGAATATGGTGTTATAGGTATACTTATAACTAATAAGATACACTTTTTTTTCGAATTGTAGATTTTTCCGGAATATGTTTACTAGTATACTTTTGCAAAAATGTGTTAAAAATTATATTATGCAATTTCCATAAGGGAATATCAGCAACTAAAAATGCACGACATAAATCAAGGGAAAATTCTAAGTTCTGATCTTTGAATGAGTCTTTTATAAATATATGTTTGGGTTTTTTTCTTTTCTTGTTGAATTACTGAGGTGTTTTGCTGTACTTAAATGTCGAGCTACTTGAAAATGCTTATTTGATGGAACTACTTGGTCACAAATATTACAAAATAGTATTTTTCTATCAGTTTTAAAAAATGCATTAGAATATTCTTCGAGGTATTGTTGAAATTTTGTACTGACACTTTGTATTTTTGGTATTTTATTGAAACTAATACAGTTTGCAAACAACACGGCAAAGTATCACTACACACGCGATTGACGACAATGATTTGTATTGATTTTACTATGTTAAAACACATACTAACTAACTTCTAATTAGTCTATAATCCATACAGTATTTTACTATTTATATATTGACAGTACAATAAGTAACCTTCAGCGTACGAGTTTGTGATGATAAGATAAAATAGTTTAAATTACTTTTAAGTATTTTTGTACAGCGATGAAATGAATTATAACGAAATATACCATAAAACCTTCATTTTTCGCGAATTTGTAGTTAAAATATGCAATATTATTCATTTTTTTCAAATTATGCAAAAATATGCATTTTTTCCAAAATATGCAAAATATGCGAAAAACACCATCTACCTCGTCAGGAATTGATTCGTGGACATTATTAACAAAAGCAATAATAAGAAGTTGCAAAAAATTTATACCAATGCATATAAAGCTATAGCCCTACTTATAAGTTATAAATTATAGGTATATTTATGCATTTGTGTGTATAAGTAAAAAACTTTTTAGGTACTGATTATTTTTTTTCTTATTATTATATTACATCTGAAAATAACTTAAATAAACTAAAGGTATAGTTTACTATTTCGAAAACTATATAGACCACTTTTCTTTACTGTTAAAAGATAATGAAAAGAAACGATTTTTACCATATCATTATTAATTCAATGTGTAATTGACTTTATTAAATACAATAACTAACTTGATATGCATAGTAATTATAGAAACTGTTAAAACACCAGAATAATCCATGCTTAGTCACAATATATAGGTAATTGAACAGTTATGCACTAAACCAAAACGTTGGTATTACATTTTATAAATTATATAAATAAAAATATAATTCAGTTTCATGAAAAATTACCAGGTAAGTATTTGAAAAAATTACATTGAAAAAAAGTCACATTTTTTTAAAAAAATATTTTCAACTAATATAATATTGTATTCATTTTTTTTTTTTTAATTGTCTATAATACTATAATACTAGTTCCTGTACTCTTCGGTGTGGTGTCCCTTGCTTCATTCAGAATCCATATTTTACAACTTGAAGACTTTGGATTGATTAATGAAATTCTAGTAGTGTGTCGTTGCAGAAACAGTAGTCCACGGAAATATTTTGTTTATTTTTACTTTACTTATTTTGAAAAAAGTGTCTTTTAAATTCTAATGTTTAATTATTTGCTTATTGAAATATAATATGTTATGTTATATTATTAGAAGTATACATTTATATACAGTGCCGACCTGATACCTAAAGGGCCTCGGGTGCATTTCTTCAGAAGGGTCCCCAAAAATATCATCTCATACAATGATATAAAAAGGGCTTATATGTAGTGCAAAATATTATAATTTTTTAAAGATCGCCAGTGTCGTTGGCATGTGCGTGTATGTTGATAGCTCGGTACCCGTATATAACCATACTCACAATAATCATTATTGACCAATAACACAAATGCCATGGGCGGTGTGACGAAATTGCACATTGCTTAAATATTTTCTTTTAATAATGACACACGAGTAAGCCCCTTAATCATATTAATATATAATAATCAATTATTGTCGTTACCAAACTAAAAAAAAAAATTATTTCATTATTTTGTAATTTATCAATATTTGACTAGGTAATCAATTAATTGTTTTAACTGTTTATTATAAAATTATTTCTATATTTTCGCAAATTTGATTATTTTTGTAAAAATTGGAAATTCAAATACTCATGAATAAAAAATCGTGCTTATGTATCTTTAATATTATTAAATCCATATATTAACCCATATATTAATGGCTATATATTAATCGCTATATTCTTATATTTTTTTTAATATTTGAAATGTAGGGAAAAGGGAACAAGTAATAATAATAATAGCAATAATAAAACTCAGGACACAAAAAATTTTACGTATTAAAATATAAGTTAATTTAATGTCCAGAAACGGCAGGTGTTGTAGTCGATCGGTGGACCTGGACCCCTGGGATGAGGAATCACTATCCCATATATCATTTAAAATATAAAATAAAATTTTTTTTACCTTATTCTGTTCATCACATATTATTTATTGCATTTTTACATTTTTAAAATGTATAACTATTAAACTTATGGTGATTCATAAAGTGTGTGTGATGGTGAGGTCACCCACCTTTTAATATTTATAAGTCTGAGCAGGTACCCAAAGTATGTTGGTGCTTCTACTAAATTTTAGTTCGGTGCCACCGTCTAGATAAGTATAATTAGTTTTTAAATTAGTACTTTTTATATAATGTGTTTAAAAAGTTTGGAAGCGGTCTTTTTCTTATTCTCTAATGAACATTTTTGAATACTAACAACAGCCATAAGACGTATATTAGAGAAACATTTTCAAAGTATCGCCTATTATTTTACGTGCTGATTACTCTTAAGTGTATTATATTTTAATTTTTAAATTGCCACTACAATGATTTTTTCAGTGTACACGGACCTTGTATTAAATCTCTACATTTTAGATATAAAAAGACATTTTTTTAATAATTTCTAACTTAAAATAATTGTCAATTTTTTATGATTTTGACGAATTTTGTTAATATTCTATCTTCAGGCGCTCATAACAAATTATTATAGATTTACGTTCAACTTTTTTTTTAAATTTCCACTAAAAATTACTTATGAGGAACCTTGTATTTGTAACCCAAGTTTGAAAAAACATTTTTCTTTTTCCCGACGCTTTTGAAAATAATTGGGAATTTTCTATTATGATCTTTTGAATGCACCAACTAGATTCACTTTTGCGCCAGAAAAGTTACTGAAGTTGAAAATTAAAACATATTCGACTACCTGTTGTATAAATGGATACAAAAAAAAAACACATGTCATTGTAAAATTAAGACATTTGCCGCTCAGTTAAGAATCTAAAATGGCTGTTTTTTATTTTATACAGGCTTAAAAAATATTTTAGCTTACTTTTGCGACAAATAGTGAAATTAAAAATTCAGTGTCTACAGCATTTTTCAGTTTTGAAGCATTTGCATTCTGCACCCGATCAATCTCGCACTCTGATAAGAATATCTAAGAATAGTATGACATATGGTATATGTATATTATGAAAATAATCCAAAAAAACCATTAACCGCAGGATCCATCGTGTTGCGTAGTTTCTTTAGATTTTTAATTTTTCAATCTACATTTTCAAAAAATACCGTAAATCATTTACAATATTTGCTTTCATTATCAATTACATGAAGCATGGCCGTATTTTGTTATTAAGTGTGATAAAAAAAAAAAAAAAAAAACTTTTTCGATTATCCGGTATCTCTAGTTATAGTTCATAATTATTATTTTTAATTAGTTACATTTGTATGTATAATAAATTATAATAACTAAATGTATTATGCAGTGTTGTCAATACTGTGCTGAGTTCAGTATAGACTTTATGCAGATACTTAGGTTTCCAAAGATGGAACATATTGATATTTATATTTTATTTTTGATATTCTGGTCGAAAACTGCAAATTATGTTTCTTTGGTCTACACATGATGGATGTAATAAGAATTCAACTCTGTCATTGAGGAATAGAGGATACTGGGCGAATTGTTTTTAACTAAAATATACACGAAATCAAAATTTTTATTTTAACCAATATTATTCTAGCTTAACCAAATGTGATATATGATAAATTGCGCAGTTTTCTTTATTATAGTTAGTTGTCGGTTCACTTTTTCTCCTTTATATTATATTGTCATATAATGTGCTAAAGTGGTGAGGAAACTCGCACATGGTATTATAATATTGTAGATGCTTGATATAAAAAATTGAAACACATCTGTTATTTTCATCACAAATTGAGAATATATTATTATTACCTACTACAATAATATATTGATTGAAAGTCACTGCACACAATCACATTTTGAGCATATTATAGAAAATTAAATTTTATAAGAGGTAAAATGTAAAAAGCTTACTAAAAATACTTATTAGTTTACGTGTAAATGTGTGAACATGAAAAATATTAAACATACCAATAAAATATTAAAAATATTGTATAATATTATTATAATTATATAATTATTGGTTCTCAACCTACAAATATCCAAGTGTTAAAAAAACACATATTTACTATATCTTTGTTCGTGCTCGGAATTTAAAACAGATTATTTCACCTTCATTAAGTGATACGTTTTTGTTTTTCTTGTCAAACTCAAAAAATTATCAAAAGCTTAATTGTATTCCCTTAATTTTTTTATTATTTCTCCTGTAACAAGTGATATCATTGTTTTTTTTTTACTTTCGTTTTGTTGTATTTTATCCAAATATTTTCCTTTATTTTTATTTTCTGTGACATCTGCTTGGCGAAAACACAAATTTAATTTTTTTTAATTTCTAAGCTCGATTAAACACATGGAAACATCCAGGCTGTATTTGAAATTCAGAATTATGTTTTTGTTATACCTCTAATCTTTCTACTAGACCTACAACTTTGGAGGCTCAATGATATAATTAGTGGATTAATGTTCTGCAGCGCGTACATAAAATAATTATAATACAAACAACTAAATACAATTATTATAAAATAAATAAGGAGTTGGGTTTAATCATTTCGGTTTGCTAGTTTTGAGTCAGGTACTGCCAAAGGCTACCAATAAAAATAATATGCTAAGGAGATAACACACTAATACAAAATATACAAAGTCCATTATGGATAAAAGTATCAACTAAATTCAACTTCCAGTCAATACTCTAGGCATTTCAGATTTTAGAGCAATTCTGAGCAAAATTGTGTCCATAGACAAATTTAAAATAAAACAATGTTGTAATGATAATATATTCTTCGATTTGCCCAAAATTTAAATAATGTTTTGTAAAACTATTTTTTTTTTATTCGCTCATAGTATTTTTTTTTTTACTAACCTCGACAATTTGAATACGGTTTCGATGCCTCGTAAGCCCCCAAAGCGTTTGGGTCCGGATACCATTCACCCTCTGATCACTCCATAGTTATACCACTGGTTACAATCTTTTTTATCAATAAAGAAACATTATACTAGCTGTTATTTGAATCTACGTTCGGGTTCTCTGTGTATATCATTCTTGTTTGCATTGTTCAAATAGCAATGTTTATTACGCAATTTCCGGTAAGTTTCGGGGTTTGGAATTCATTAAATTTCCCCAAACCAGAAAATGGAACGAATTTATTATAAAACATTTTCTATTGTTGTTGTAAATTTTGGTAGTGATTCAAATATATGCGTGATTATAATATCACGCGATGGTGAAGTAAGTATTAAACTATTATTAGTATCCAATATTGTTGTATAACAAACCTATAGTTAAAACACACGTATAATTTTAACTGTTCCGTGTTATATATATAAATTTAGTTATAATTATTTAATATTTTCAGGACAACATAATCAATAATGTATTCTCTTTTATAATGCACTACTGAGTTTGATACAATATTAAATATCTTGTGCTATTTAAATGCCTTATATTCATCTGCTATTACATCAAATAAAAACATATTTTTACTACTGACAACCTGCAATTATCATTGCATAGATAATTACTGGTATACGGACAATTATTGATCCCTGGTCAATATTTTTTACATGAAACAATGAACATTATTTAGTAATATTTTACTCAGTATTACTTACAAACACAGTGTATCAGTTTTAGTTTAATTACATTTTTGAATAGGTATACGAATAGGTATAATAGTCAATAGGCATAGGTACAAATTTTGATGGGTTATAAAGTATAACACTACTAGCATTACAATACTAACTATTTTTAGCAAACTGCAATAAAATATTTTCCTTAATAAATAATAATCTTTTATTGTTGACTGATCGATTTGCCTTCATATTTTTGACTATTTACTGAGATGCCGAATGGTTATCGCTCTATATCCCTCTAGTTAGTACCTATTAGTAGTGTTAATAATGGAGTGTTCAATAGAATATTTTAAAACCAGTTACGGGAAAATTAAATTGGGTACCAACATTTTTTGTATGTTTTCCAAAAATATGTTACAAATGATAGACGTTGGGTGTGTGTCCATAACAATGTATGCAATGGTAGTATTACTACTGATAATGATTTAATGCGTGTAATTAAATCTGAGTCTCATAATCACGAAACTAATCCTGGTATTTTAGAAGTGGAATAAGCCATTTGTAAAATGAAACAAGACGCGCAAGAAAATTTAAATTTACCATATATGATTTATGCAAAAAATATAACAAATTTATCTATCAAAATACCTATTGAAAATAATTTAAAACGATCTTTAAGACGAATTTCTAGTACTATTTACCCAAAGTTAAAACCAATAAAAAATTAAACTTGGACAATTAAATATGGGCCACTACTGGTGGAAAAAATCTACAGCAATTTCTTCTTTAAAACAACAAAAATAATAAGAATAGAATTTTAGTTTTTGCTTCCCGGCTATGTTTAAAATCTTTATCATCGTCAAAACATATATTTATGGATAGCACTTTTACAACCTATTCGTGAGATTTCTATTAAGTTTATATTATTCATTCACAAATAGGGGAAAATAGTTTACCGATAGTATACGAATTACTCTAAAAAAAAAAAAAAAACAAAAGATACATATAAAACTATTAGTGTTAAAAAAAATATTGTTCTTCGGTTAAACTAATTTCGATTGATTTCAAATAATTTGTGATAAAAGCAATTAAAGATGTATTTGAAAATGAAGTAACAATCAAATTATGTTATTTTCACTTGAATCAATATATTTGAAGAAAAATCAAAGAATAGGACTAATCATAAAATACAAAGAAAATAAAAAATTCCGACAAGCTGTGAAATTAAAAGCACTTTGGCATTCATACCTGTGAATATGATTAAAAAAGGTAATAAAATATGAATTATTAATAAATTACTTTTATTATAAACCACGTTTCTAAAATGCCAACCACCGATTTTTCCATCAAATTTATGAAATAATCAACGCATCAAAAAAAGGTTATGTTCGCACTAATAACATATCAGAAGCATTAAACAATACATTTCAAAATATTATCAGAATTGAATATCTAAGTATTTATATTTTTATGAATCGATACAAATAATTAATTCTACAACGATGATATCTTTAAAAAAGAACAATGAAGAAGTTTTTTTAAAACCATCAAGTAATGGAAAAAACATTGTATCTGTTTGTAATAGTTTTGACATTTTAAAGATGAACTTTTGAATTATTTGTATTCCCTAAGTCTTACTATAAAACATCGATGAGCATTAGGATTTATCTATCAATAAAGTTTAATTTAATCGTTAAATACATAATTTTATTATGCAATATGGCATGAATATATAGTCAAGTCTCGATAACTCGAATCTTGAGTGGAAGAATAATAAATATGATTTATATATTTTTTGAGCTATATCAAACACTCCAAGGGATAAGAAAAAATTTCATCTATCGAGGTTCGAGTTATCAAAACTCAATTGTATATAGGTTCTTAAGTTAAAAAAAAACTCTTTATTTTTTATGTTAAATTTTGAATGCACATAAAACAAACCCACTTATATCCTAGTAACGGTGTCTATTTTTACATTTTACACCAGAATTTATTCTAAAACTTATGAATAATTTATTAGATTAATGAGTATCAGTAATCTGAACATTACATACATTCAATAACATTTCTAACATTTTTGTAAAAAGTGCAAAATAGTGAAATTACTGTTAATTTGATGTTTTAATCATGAATTCCGTATTTATATAATTTGTATTACACTTTAATAGTTGATGCGTTATGCGAATAATTTAGTATCAATACATTTAATATAATTAAAATAAATAAACTAAAAATTAGGTTAGACACTAATTAAAAATTAGTTAAATGTAAAGATTTTTTTCAAATTGTTATTTTATTTTATAATGTTGTCTGAACAAGTACACATATAAAATATATTTGTTTGATTCCACAAACATTTGTTTCCACCATAATTTGTATGAATACTTTTAATCTGAGCAATACCTTGTATTAATATTATTATTCAAGACCAAATTGAATTAGTGACCTATACAGAAGAATTTTAATAAATCAATAGCATTTGTACTGGTAGAATATTATGTTTATAAGAGTGGTTATAGCATTTTTTTAGAAATCAGATGGTATCTGACACGATTATATAGGTAACATAAATATCTGAATTATGGTTCACATAACACATTAAGTATTTCACAACCAAAATCAAATATAAAACAGAATTATACCTACTAAAAATGGATAAAAATAAAAAAGTTTCCATGACGGGTTTTTTATGAGCTGGATATTTGTTACTGGGTGTTAAAAATATATAACCTCAGTGGACTGAAATAACTCAATACATCATTTTATTATAAATGAATGTGTATATTTTTATATTATTAAAAGAATAAACATTTACCTTTTTTCTACATTATTCAAGTAGAGGTACCTGTACATTATTATTGACATACATAAGTACCTATGTACGAGCAATTTTACCATAATAATTCTTCTCTCTGAACAATGTGATATTCATTTTATTTGAAATTTACATTTATTTATACTTTTATACCGATATTCATATTTAATAATGTTTCATTTTGTTAAAATTGATAACATAGTATATAGTGGACGCAAAAAATCACTTTAAATAAATTTTAGATATATACAGTTACTCAATTATTTATTAATATTATTTTGCATTAAGGTTTTGAATACAATAACAATATAAAATAATGGAAATCGGGGTCTCTAAAAATCATTTCCTCTCAAAGAAAATGTCTTATGTACGGAAAGTAAAATAAAATTCATATTCGTTGCACGATAAGATTTGCTTAGTCGTTGTTTATATTTCCCTTTACGCGCCATTAACATAATGCATGATTAACCAAAAGTCAAACTCAAAGAAAAAAATGTAGACTTTATAGCCTGAACCATAACGGAAAAAAATATTATTACAATATCTTTTATTCTTTAATTTTTTTTGATTCTATTTTTTTTTTACTTCGGAATATTTTAATATCTTAAAACACTATTCATTAGTTATGCTTTAAATCACAAAAAATAGTTACATTTTTTCAACACTCAACACTTTATCATGCACTGTTGGAGTACATTAACACGATAATTTACTCGATACGCGAAAAAACATATTTTCATAATATTATACTATGTAAATATTTAGTCATTAATTATTTATATTGTTTCATTATACCATTATAATCCCATTACAGTGGTTGATAGTTTGGTTGCATCTTAATTGTCCCAGTTTTTCAATTAAATCAGTGAAAAATCAATAATCATACATTTATTTTATACGAATATGTTTCATAATTCACCCCCCCCCCCCAGACAAACATACAAACACACGCGTCAAACCGCCAAAGAAATTTGAAATTAAAGTTGGAGTCTTTGTTTGTGACAGCTTATATTTTAGTAAGCATATACTAAATAAAAAAGTACTGCACCATATGGCACTATATGGTTATGGCTTTTTTATATACATTTTATTCATATTAAATGTTGGCAATATATTTTATACACATTTATCATAATGTATGTTGTATTTGCATCATTTTATTTTTATCTAAATATCAAAAGTTGTGTATGCAAGCCTAGTGAAATTTCAGAATATTACTGAACACTATCCCAAGGAAATATGGTACATATATTAATTACGATTGAATTATACCGATAGGTATTTAGTAACAAGCAAGCATTTTACCCTCCCCCCCTCAAAGACTAAGCTCCGGATGAAATTTAGTGTTAGCCTTAGGTACTTTTTGATTTTTAGTCGGTATCATTTATCACGTTAATGTGTTAAATATTGTGTGTAACAACTAACAATACTAAAAACAATAAAAATAATATACATATTTAATTCGATGGAATTGGGTTGACTTAACATTTCACATCGTGTTCCCAATTACATACAGTTATAGACTTTTTGATATCTTACAATCACTTAAATAATGATACATTATGTTTAAATAGTTGAATTCATACAGAGTCAAAATTATACGTGTAGGTAATATTATAACTTTTGGCACAACAAGATCTAAAATTGTAAATGGATCATTATTATTTTCGATGAAAATGTTTACATTTTGGAAAATACTCAAGCTATTGCAGCGCAAATTAAATAATTAAATTAATATTGTGGTCGCATTTGGTACTCCGATTAAAAATATTATGAATTTGCTACTAAAATGTTAAGGATTGGTTATAAACGATATCACGAACACAATTTCCAAAAAGCTTGAGAATTTTTTCATTAGTACAATATGTTTTACTACAAAACTCAACCACTCTATAATATACTTTATGTGTATATATATATATAAACGATGTATTTGTTGGTCATCTCGAGAGTAAGAAGGATGAAAAAAGTAATTAACAAAAATTGTAAAACTTCCAAAGTTCGCGGTAGGTCGTGCATATTTAATAGAGTAGGTATGCATTATTATAATAGCTTGGTGTCTATTCACTTAAATGTCCATATCATTATATTTACACATGATTTCAAAGCCACAACTTTAAAAATACTTTTTAATCAAACAATATTTAATATTTTCATATGCGTGTTAAATAATTATAGTACATTATGTATTATTACAATTTGACAATATATAAAGTATAATATCATTAGTGGTGCAATTTAATGAAATTACATTTCATTTACTTTCTTTTGAGCAAAAATATTTTTTAAATACCTAGATTGATATTTATAATTTCAAATTAAAATAACAAACTGGTCTCAATGCTGACTGTGGAATATTATTAATGGTACACATGTGTATTTAACTCATTTTATTAGACGTTTATATAAGTAGTCATGATATAAATAACGATATTATATAAAAAAAAAAAATCAAAATCCACAAATAAATGGCAACAAGAGTGAATGTTAGACTATACGTCCAAAATGAGTAAAATATATACTTTATAACTTATCTGAAACATAACAGGCCGTAAAAATATAATATCATGGTAATGGGTGATGACCGATGTACCTATACAATTTATCACTGTACATTAAAATTGTAACAAATAATGTATATGCTACGAATAAAGTAGGAAGTCGGGCGTTGTATCACAATATTGTGCACAATGCCCGATTTTTAAAGTAAGAAAAATTTTATATTGTCCGGACATTGTATGCAGTACACAAATGTATTTGCGAATATTGTAGACAAAACATTGAAAATTAAATACATCTTACTGGGAACTAAATGAAATACAAAATAGACTTTAAAATAAACGCCTAAATATTAGTTACCTAGGTGTTAATAGTTTTTAAATATATTATCCGTTAAATCATATCCATTAGATATCTTCTATTAAATTATATAATATACAATTATCTATAGGGGATTTGACTGGAATTAAATTGATATTATTTATTATTAAAATAATTAAATAATAAATGTTATGTTATATAATAATATAAATGCAAATACATTTGTTCCTATATTAGATAGATATCTCGTATGTTATGATATCAATCAAATACAATATGTTATATGTGTTAGAACTTCTTATTTATGAATTCCATTCGATATAAGTGTGGGCAGTGCGCTGCATTTAATTCACTTTGCCCACATGAACCCGGACAGGGTACACTTTTCCAGGAAATTTTCGTACAATGCCTGATCAATATATATATTTTAACTCAAGAGAGGTGTCGTGTTAAAATATTTAATGAGAGGTGTCGTTGGTATTTTTGACCAATATATTATAAATTGTTTTCAATTGCTGAAAAAATAATATTTTAACATATCTGATTATGTAATACACATTACACACATTATTATATATTATACTATATAAATGGAAGGCAATCTTAAAGCCTAACCCCTTTCCTACAAATAAATAAATGATACATAGATACTAAACAAAATAATAACTAAAACACTTTTAGGAGTAATACATTTTATATTTTTAATTAAATATTTTTATTTAAAACAAGAAAATAGCTCTTTTATGCTTAAAAAAAATGGTATTTGAAATAGACATAATTATTTATTCAGAGTCTGTCTGAGGTCTTCTAGTACAGTTTGGACAACTGAGAATAGTATACTTTCTGCAAATTGGCGAATCACACATAAGACAGTGTATTGTAGTCATGCGATTTTTTTTTTTTTTTTTTAAGAGCAATAAACACATCTTCCTATAATTTCATTTTTTTTTAAAGGTGGTTATTGTGGTGTCTGTGTGAATTTTATTATAACATGGACGTTTTATACAAAATAGAAACAAACAAATTGTAAAAACTAAAAAAAAATCAAATAAATAAAAATTACCACTAATCTCTCAAATAACAATCGCAGGTTCACAATTATCATTGATTTCATCGCACAATTCCTCACTTTCTGTTAAATGATCACATACCTCGACATAATCAATATCAGAAACATCAGTTTCAGAAAAAAACACCATCTTCAGTTTCCTGAAGCAAACTTCTTAAATATTCAGTTTGTTTCTTCATAATTCAATCAATTATAATAAATTTAAGTATTTATTAACTCAATAGTAAACTATAATAGATAATACTAAACATATATAAAAGTCTAAATATTATAAAACAAATTATTACTAAAAATTTAAAAATTAACGCACCGAATACTCAAAATTCCAAGATCGGTATCGACGGAAAAAATGACTGATTATTGATGAAAATGTTCAACTGAAACGATGTTATTAAACAATTTTAATCGAAAACCATGTAAAACTGATAGTGTCCATGTATACGAAAGGTATGGGAAATACCCAACTTATCAAGTGTTATATCATTAGATAATCACCAAAGTAAAAATATCTTCGGTCAAAAACACAAACGACATCTCTCTCGGGTTAAACATTATACATATAATGACTGTATTTTAAAAAAAAATCGGACAATTTATTAAACTAGGTATAAAATATGCTGGATGATTTGCTTTAATAATGCATTTATTAAAATTAAAATTTTTAATAAACAAATACCTTATTTATAGATATTTCGATATTTTTTTCATTATTCAATGAGTGTCATTGGATGCTTAAATCAATTTTTTTTAAGGAGAATTAATTTTTTTAAATTTATATTATAAAACACATGATTTTTTCGAAAATTTTAACTCACCTAAATGAAAATGCAGACGAATATTTCTAAATTATTACACATTATATAACTTAATAATTGGATTACATCAAATCTAAAATTTAGATGTAGTTTCAGTCTAGTATATAATTTATTATACTTAAACAATTTTTTTTTACAATTATAAAATGATAATATGTTAATATTAATTACTATAGTTTTCAATCATTAAAGCCTCGGATATTTATACCTATTTTTTATGTACTATTATGCTTAGTACCAACATAAAGTTCAATAATTTAGAAACTATACTTTCAAATTTCATTTTATGTAAATAAATATATATATCTAAATTCTGAAAACAAATAACAGAAATTTGTAGTTAAAAATTTAGTTTTTATTTGAAAAAAAAAAGTTTTTATCGACATAGGATAATATTCTTAAATGGAATACAAATTCCGAGTATTTGAAAAATTGTATTTCAATATACCTTCTTAAAAATTCCAAAATATAAAAATTTAAATAATTGCATTGTTAAAGGAAAAAATGGTTACGAGCATGTTTATTGTATCAACATATATAAATTAAGATTAATAATTTCTGTATTATAGAGATGTTTCTATAATTTAAAATAAAAATATTTAATATAATATAACCTAATACACATTACGGACAGTTAAATTATAAAATATCGTTACAACTACAATAATGTTAATGTTGTTGCTTATTATAATAAATAATGGATATTAAAAATTAAATAGACAAATGTGTGCAGAGAGCAAGGTGTTAACTCTTAAACAGTATTTGCAGGTTTTAAGAATTAAAGCTGACACTTGTGGCACTTTTATATATTTAATTAAGTTAACCATCATAACTATAACTCACGAGTTAGTACAAAATGTAATTTGTTTATAGAACTTAAAAAACTGAAATATCATTGTTACGTGAGCAGATGCCACGATGTAACCACTAACGTTAATATGGTTTTCTCGACCAAAAGACGAATATTAAAATGTGATATTATGCAACTATGTTCTAGTATCTATTTTAATTTTTCAAATATTTCGTTAATTGAATTTAACCCACAGCAAGTCATAACCATTGATCATATATGTTTAACTTTTCAATAAAATACATCAGGCTTATTAATAGTTAATACTATATTAAATATTAAGATATAAATTCCCATTTATTAGTTGAATATAATATCATAGACACGAATTTTAAAATTTTTTATTTGAACCCTATATATATATATATATATATATAGGAAACATATGATTATAATGAATCAGAGTCAAATCTATACGCGTAAAACAACGAATGGAATGATTCTTATTTGCATATTGTACCTACTAAAATATTAAACAAGACTAAAAATATAACTTAATTAGCTTAATCATACAATAATATTCTACGCTGACTTTTAAATTTGTAATAGCTAAACTAAACGTGATCTTATCATACTGTCGACCCATACGTTAAAATGCACCATAATTTATTTTTCCATCAAATCGTAATACATATGATTGTCGTTTTGCTTTGTAAACCAGTTAAATAAAAAAAAAAAAAAAATAATAAAAAAAAAAAACATGACGATTTAACATCCAGTTTATATTCAATTAAAATGACGCCACTCAATTCCACCCAGTGTATTAGTTTTGGCTTGCCATTCAACTGGTCGATGGCGTCAGGGACATGTGTGCGGTTGATTTTGGAGTGGGCTTTCACAGTAGTGAAAATACATTAACTACCAGACCGTTTACACGACTGTAGGCTCTGCGTTATTGCTGTTATTATTATTATTATTATTATTATTATTACCGTGGCCGTGGTCCTCAAGTGTTGTTATTGCTATCGGCCTGTTCGGTAATAGAGTCGGGACCGGACCCCATGCACGAGGGATTGAGTGTCGGGAGGAATAGGTCGTATACGTCGGTGTGAGAGCGTTGAATGAAGGTATGGCGGAAGAGTACAACTGTGGAACCATTACACATTTTGCCCCTACCAGGCCCTACCAGCTCCCGACTCCCCGACCATCTAATCCACCCTGTAGAGGTCCAACAATCTCCCGACCCTTACATACAGTAGCGAGTTTGTTATACAGCAGTAGCCATAAACGAGCCATATTGTTACCAGAATTTATGATTCCGGCCTCGTTTCGTAACAGTGAAGTTAAGCATTATCGCTATCATTGAGCCATTTTGTTTATTATTATTTTTCTATTATTATTTTGATGTCATCCAACACTATTCCTTTTATTACTGTAATCGTTTTATTTTTGAACTGTAAAACAGTGCCATTTGATATACGCGTTTCGCACTGAACGCCAGAAATATTCATTCAATTAAAATTATTATGGCCGTTTGTCTAGACCACAAACCTACTAATAATGGATCTAATTTTATACGAGTCAGCATTATGTTGATATATTATGTTTGTGAGCCCGCAAATATTTATATCTACATATATGCAGTACGCGTGTTTGTGTTTACAGAGAGGATAAAATAATAAATGCATACACTATGCAATTGTGAAAATATTGTTAGAGCTAATTCCTATTAAATAAAGCTTATAGGATTACCCACATGAAATATATTATATATATTACATTATTATTATCCAAAAATTAGGATAACCGAACAATATCTAAACGAAATGTGTACAATATTATACGCTTAATAATAAGCATAATTATTATACTTGCGACCAACAATACATTCTGAATTTCAACTAATCATTTATAAAAAATTACGAATTATAACTAGTTGTATTATATTTGAATAATGCAAACTACGTTTAAGAATGCCGATTTTATACTTTAAATCTCAGTAACGTAAAATTAAAAAGAAAAATAATTCGTAGAATTCGTTCAATGTAGATCAAATGATAACTTTTAGTGAAGTTTCTATATTTTTATTCGTGTCATTGTTCAACAATATCGAGCAACAGTTTGGTAAATAACAGTTTTATTAAAAAAATATAAAATACAGACACTTAAATTCAACTAGAAATCGAGAAAAATATGGTTTTTTTTTTGTTAAAGCATAGAAAATATATTTTATTATCAAATACTAAGTTTCATTTATGTTTTTATTGCAACAAACGGAGAAATAAAAATTGTGTTATTAAAATGTTTCATGATATGAACAAAAATGTTACTAAGAGAATTTTATGACGTAAAAACGTTTCTGTTTGAGCTTTTATTATATAAGAAAAATGACGGTTCGTGTTTATGTATAACAGTAAAAAAAAAAATAAATAAATATCTATTATTCATATATTATTTATAAATTTTTATTTATCGTTTAATTTATTGCAATAGAGGTTCGTATGTCATATTATGATATTTATTCTAAATAATATAGTTTATTAAGAAACAAATTAAAACTAAATCATTAAATAATTTTGAAATACATTTGTACCTACTGCTAGTATAACGATAAGAACTAATTTTTGTATCATGATATGATTGCCATAAAGCATTATTACATTAACATATTGTCATTATATATACGTTATATAATATAATAGCACAAATGAACACAAAAACTAAATCGTAAATAATATTTAATTATAACTACTTTGAAATTAAAAAGATATTAATGATCCAATATCATTCTCAAAGATGGAATGGTTTATTTTTTTTATTTACATCACTAACAAGTCATAAAACAAACTTAACTTAATTAAATTTCATTTAATTTGGCGTTTTAGTTTTTTTAGTGTGTTTACCATTTGTACAGTTGAACATATTTTAAAATATTTTTTTTTCTATGTCGGTGAATGAGTTTTTGTAAATAAAATACCAATCCTGCAAAGTTATTTTAATATAATTTTATGAACATTTGAAATACTACGATTCTAACCATTAAAACATAATATTGCTTTGAATTCTTCAAATTCCTACAAAATATGTAAATATTTTGGATTTTTAAACTTTTGTTGAAAATCCTATTCTATTCATTTCATACAAATTAAAAATTATAAATAAAACAAAAATGTAAATTTCAGTTGGAGAAATTTATGAATATTTTGAAAATCTATAAATATAGTACTAAGAACAGAGCTGTTCTGCAAGTAATTTTATATCATTATATATTACGATTTAGCTTACCAACAGTTTGGTATGGTAATTAACATTTAGGATGGGTTAATAACATGAGTTAGAAAGCTCTTGGTAACCGTAAATCTAAGGAATTCGGATAAGCCCCAACTACCCGGGCTAAGGCATGATTTATTGCCAGGAAGAGCAATGTATTACTAAATCCATGTGCGTGAAATATATATGTATATTTTAAATAGGTACTATATTATGCATATAAATATAATGTATTATAAATAAAAGGGTACCTCCTCTTACAAAAAATATAAAATTCAGTTGTAAAATGTATTTATATAATTTAAAGAAATTAATAATGATTACTTATTAAAGATATATCTATCGAAAATTTGCAAACATTAAAATTGGCTTGGAGACTATTGAATAAAAACGAATTAATATCATAGAAGTATTTAAAAATGTTATGGCCAAAACTATAATTTTAATTTAAAGGATCTTTTTTTTTTCATTAAATCAAAAATGCCAAACACATTACATTTATTATGATTTTTTTTATTAAATTAGTACTTTTTAAATTTATATAGATATATTTATGTTACTTCACTAGTTTTAAAATTAAAACACGATTTGTTTTTATTTTATGTATATTTCAAAGACAGACCAATAAATAATAATAGATTTAAAAGTCAATCAAAATATTCAGAGAAAAATAATACTATTGGCAATTAAAAGGAAAAACAAAAAGTTGTTAAATATTTTTAAAATAAGATGAGGACAGGAAAAAATATAAGTAGACTATATCTGATTTTCTTTTTTTTTGTAAAAAAATAGACAGGTATTTACATTTTATTTAAAAATTACTGAATGAAATTTATTTATATTCTTCTAGCTGATCCCGTGTACTTTGTGGCTCATTAAAAAATTAACAATGCCAACTTTATATAAATAACTAGCTGTTCTGCAAACGTTATTCTTTCATATATTTTCACAGCAATAATAGAACTCATATAGTTCAAATTTTAAAGTGAGTTATTTGAATAGAATCTAAATCAGTAGAGAGCAATAGGATAAACAATGTTTTTCGTTTTGTTTTCCGGTGCAGAAATGAAGAACAAAGACGGTTTGCAGTATACGAACTGACGAACTGGCAACGTAGAGCTGTACGAAAAATATAGGCGATCAAGATTGATCCCACAGATATCCAACGATTGGCCTTGCGATTTATTGATTGTCATCGAAAAAGCCAATCGAACAGAGAACTGAATCCGTTTATTGCAGAATGAAAGATCAGTTGGAATAATCGGAATTTGTGGGATAAGGACTTCCTATCCTTTGAATTTGCATTTGACTATCGTCGCTGGAATTACATTGTTCAACAGTTTCTTGGCGGGCATTTACGTACCATTGCACAATTTCGGATGATTCAAATTCCGCAACATAATTATGATCGATCTTACCTTCAGCTGTAAATTATGCAGAGGAGTTCCTGACATATCAAGCAAATTCAAAAATTCCATCGGATGCAAGTCGCTTCATCCTCGTCGGACATAGTGTTAACAGATTTGTACGAATGACGTTATTCAGTGATTTAACTTTGAATAATAAAATTAAAGCTATTGACGTTCTTATTTTTCGCTGCTAGTATTGCTAATTTTGCTCGTTCATTAATTTAATCAAGATTTTTATAATTTTTTGCAATACTGGAGAACACTTTGGTGATGAGTTTCTTCTTCAATGACGTGAACTCGCAAAAATTTTCCGAAAATGATATCCATCCAGTCGAAAAATTAACAGGAATTTGGCCATTGCCAAGCGTCATCAGTTGTCTCTATAATTCAACAGTTGATGGATCGTTCTGCAATGCGACTCATGTTCGTGGTCAATTTTAACATCTTGACACAAATACGACGATTTCAGGCATACATTAAATTCATTGGCAGCAATATATTTCGGGATGACGGGAAGCGTTTGACGAAAATCTCCAAAGAGCAATGTCATAGCCCCTCCTCAAATCACCTCGTAAATCTTTCATTGTTCGGTCAACTGCATCAAAAGCTCGTTTATGCATTATCGTGCATTCATCCCAAACAATGATTTTGCATTCTCGTATTAATTTTCGCTGTCGCCGAATTCTTGGTAATTGTGCACGTTGGGCTTGTCAACCGTGAGAAGATTCATCGGCAGCTTTAAAGTGGAATGTGCAGCAATGCCAGATAATGCAACAACCAACGTAATTTAAGATCTTGACCGAATTTTTGCCAGGATTAACAAAATGATGAACGTTTTTGCTGTCCCACCGAGAGTATCAAGAAAGTAAATGCCTCCTGTTTCGTCAACAATCTTCATTAATAAATCGTATACATTCTTTTATTCTGCATTCAACAGCGGCATATTTGTTCGGAATCTTTTAGCCAGCTCATCTCGATCATAGTTTTACTCCCGTTGCAATTTGTGATTGAATGCATTGTGGATCAAACGATTTAGCGCTGGCATTCCCAATGTCGATAACAGACTACCGCATATGTCTTCAACCAGAACTAACGCTTCGTTGCGAATCTCGTAGTTAATTTGAAGATTGAAATTCGAACTTGTTGTGCAATTTTTCCCAAAATGCGGTCGGGTTCGGCGGATGACATGTAACTATGATGATCGAAAACTATGTACGAATCTGATTCACTGGCACAGAGACAGTTGCATCGACGAGCGTTGAGTCCCAATGTTTATAGTTTTTGATCAAATTCAAACGTTGGTAAGACTCCTGAAAAGTGGCGTACAGCACACCATCCACAGTATTCAGGGAATCGAAGAATGTAGGGTCTCTAATGTTCACTAAAAGTAAGCGAAGATAGAAGCATTCGTCTTGGCGTGGATGAACTGTGTATATTCGTCCGAGGACATTAGATGAATAGACATCAGCGAAACCAGCAACAGCATCGTCTTCCTTCCGGCGTTGAAACTTTTTCAATGCACTGTTTCATGTATAATAGCATAACATAGTCTAGTGACGTTTATAAATCGGAAATGAAAACAGCCGCCAAATTGCCTTGTTACAACTCACGTAACGTCCATGTTGAAATTTTGTCACCTCGTCGTTTGCATTTGGATCGGTAATTCCAAACACCACTACGTCACTCCCTTTATTCACATATTTGATTGATTTGATGGAGTTGCAGTACTCGACATTGCAGTAGGTTGACAAAGTTTTCAACAAAAGCAGACAATATGGAGCAATCCGGCGATTATCAAAGATGACATCGTTTCCTGTCACTTTCATCACAATTGATCTGCCGTTGTCATCAAGAGAACGACGTTAATACATTGGATATCCGTCGATTCCACTGATTGTGTCAGCCACAAAATTACGGGGAGAACGTTTTATGCAGTTTCCGTTTTCCATGCACAATAAGTATGGGTTGTAGGCTTCGCAAGGGTCATGGATCATGTTTGTTAACATAACAGAATGCAGCTCCGGATCAATGTCTGGATCTAGTATTTCGGCAGAAAAGATCGAATCAATATGATCTGGTCGGATCTTGTCGAACATCCAAAACAGAATGTGTACATAAGGTAAACCACGCTTCTGTCGTTCAACAGTGTATATCCAACAACGAAGTACGCCAAAAAACTTCTGCTTAAAGATGTAATCTATGAGTACTATAATATTTTGTTTGAATACTCGTGCAGTGATGCCATGTTGATCACTCGATGTTTATCCTGTCTGCAACAGATTCATAATTTCGGGACATTTCGGATTGCAAGTAAACGTGATGAATAAATCCAGGCGTTCGTAATTCCACACGTACATCATCGAATCTTGAGCGTGCTCATGCATGTGGTGTGGGCTTCCAACATAAGTAACTGGGAGAATGGTCAAACGACCAAAGTCGACCTGTAGATCTGAAGGAACTTATGATCTTCTTTTGGTGGTGGTAACAAAGCACCCTTTCGATGGTGAATTAGCCCTTGAATCTGAATGTTTGGATGGTAAAAAGTTATTGTTATTATATATTATTGATATTATTATTATTATAATGAGACGCCATTATCTTATAACTTGGATTATAACCAGGCTTCAAATTACGTCATATGAGAGCATCTGTATTTTTGTATATTCACCAGAAAATATTTTGATTAGACTGTACTTCCACAGAAAAACGAATACAATGGCTTTGGCGAGTGAGTCAAAACGGGCAATTTTACCTTGACACCAGAGCAGCATAAGCCGGGGGTTTCCGATTGAAACTGCAGTGCATTGCAATGCTGGCATACGACAGACAATGAACCGATATATACGCAGCGAAGATATTTATAGGCGATTGTGAAATTGTATTCCAAAGCAACACGATTCAAGGCTACATTTACGACTGGTCTTGTTATAAAATTTTGTCGAATTTGAGGTGATGATTGTACAGCACGAATTTGTGCAATATGGACACGTTTCCATTAATTTACTGATGGTTGTTCCTCTTGCGTTTGATTATCACGGACATTCTAATTAATTATTAGACGATGTGTATGTCGTCTAAGACTTGATCGTTTAGTAGGAGACATTACTAAAGCAATCCTATTCAAAAGTAAATACTCTTTAAAAAAAATTACGTGATAAATGTTTCACAATAAATGCTCATAATCCAATCGGATAAGATTCAATAGTATTGTTCTAGTATTCCATCATCTCCACGGTGATTCCAAAAAGTGTATTTTACTCCGTGGCATCGTCGAGGTAATTGTTAAATAATACCATACGCATGTGTATTATTCACATAGATCTTATGCAAAAATTCAAATATTTCGTGTTAAAAAAAAAATTGGGTTTTCCAAAATTTTCTTTTGTAAAAACCTTCTCTTGGCAATTACAAAAAACTAAAAAAAAATTGAACCAAATCGGCCCAGCCGCTCTCAATTAATAAATTACTAAACATTTTTCACACCATTTTTATATACATATGCATATATATAGATTTTTTTATTTTATAATATAATGATTAAAATATACTAAGTAATATCGTTACAATAATATTCAATTTATTTTGGAATATTATGTATTTTTTATTGAGAAATATCTAGCTGTCCCATCCCATGTTGCCCGAGCCAAAGATTAAGTTAAAAATAACTTCAAGTTATTTACAAGCAACTAAGTTAGCTGACTACGTCGGATCTCGGAAAATACGCAAGGAGTATATTTTCAGGTAGACAATCCACCTTTGGTGGGTTGAAGACCTTGCGAGGAGCTTAAGTAAGTAAAATCAGAATATTAGGCACATGAAAAACATGACAATGGTGGTCTATGCCAAAGATTTATTTTTTCTATAAATTTATTTGCAAAAATGTGCATATGATATATTCTTACTAATTATAATAGTTATAAAATAAATAACCATTAATAACCTTATCAATAAACAGACCATGATTACCAATAGCAACCATTTATAAACAAGTATTTCTATCGTAAATCTCAAAATCCCTGTGTGAGCACCTGCCGGAGTTGGACCTCTACTTTTTTAAATTAGCCTATCTTCTTCTCAGTTGTCTAATCTATCTCTGTCTCAAATTTAATCGCAATTGGTTGAATAGTTTGGGAGTGCATAAAGGACAGACAGACAGGCAGTCTGTTTATATGTATAGATAGATATTTGGCCCATATTTAAAAATGAAACTTTTATTTTTAACTTAAATATTACCATCTAAAATTATCAAAATGTACTTTGATTGTAAAAAAACAAAATACCTACTATTATTATTTTTTTTTTTTAAAGATTTGTAAAAATTAAATACTAAATACATAAATCAACTTGAAGTAAAGTAACATACTGTAATATACACTATACATTTATTACCGTTATGTATACATTTCAGTTTTCGAATTATTTTTTTTTTCAAAATACATTAATATTCTTAAATTGATTCAATATTCTAGAATAAATTTGTTTATATGTTCAACTAAAAATACTCTTGAAAGAAAGTAGTTTGGTAGGTACACCATTACGTTTTTGTTTTTGTTTTTTTTTTTTTTTTATCATAAAAGTATATTTCCTATTAAATTCAATATCAAATGCATCTATTTAGTTTGTATGAAAAAAACACATTAACTAAAACTCCGTCGTATACAAGGAGATTTCGAATTGTATGAATTATTTGATGTAATAACTTCATACAATTCGATTTCCCTATCAAAAATTTTAGTAGGTACTAAGCAATTTATCAAATGAATACGTTGTTTTCAATATTTCGCTTCAAAGAGGGAAGCTCTGTTATCTATTTTTTTCTACATGCAAAATAGTTCTGTCTTTGGTAAATATAAGGATATAAATATAATTGATTTTAATAACATGGTCTGTTAGTCAATTATAAAACGTATGTTTCAATTATCATCATTTTTGAGTCTTCTGAAACTATTTTTATAATATTAGATAGAGTATTATTTATAATTTGTAATTATTATGAGACATTAATCAATCAAATTGTGGTCATATTATTGATAGTATTTTGTAAAAAATATATTATTTTTACATTAAAATACCAATTACAAACGGCAGGTTAGGTTACTTCAAAATTTATAATTTGTCTAGATAAGTAGATAGAGTTCAACAGCCCAATATTTTATAAAAATATTAATGATAAATATAATAAATAAATAATTAAAAAAATCAAAACGATATTTTATAAAATTACATTCTATATTTAACATAAAATATTCTCCTGATCTCTTAACAATGCATTATAGTAGGTATATTATATTATACCCGCAGTAGATTTTCTTTCGAAAAATCCATTGCAGTTTGCTGTTGTCCTGCGTTATGATGGTATGGTTTATTTTTCTTGTTATTTTTTTTTTTTTTTTTTTGTGCACCAAAAGTAACATAACCACGTTGAAGACGAATTATACGGTCATTTGTTGTACCGAAAAATCTAATTTGGTACCCACGGAGAAAAAAATAAAACTACTGTTTGCGCACAGGCAATATTTCCTCTTCGTTTTGGACAGACGAAATGGCGGCAAGTGCTCTTACTCGGTAAACTTTCTTCTCTCCTCGGCTTTTTTTCTTTTTTAAATTCCCATCGGTCTAATTCTCGCCTCAGACAGTAATTACTTGAGGAACGTTTAGTTTACGGGTTTTCTCTCTGCAGACAGTTTTTCTCAATTCTCTTTTGTCCACCACTCAGCCCGTCAAACCGGGAGCGCGGCGTGGAAAGAAAATGTCTCTCACCCCCAACCTACCATACTTCTACGGGCGAATTTAAAAATAATTAATTGCTTGCGTTGCTTACGTGCTTTGCCTGAATTACGTTTGGTTTGGTTTCATAATAATGCAAAATTAAAAAAAATAATATATTAAAAATACGTTCATTGTGACTGCCGAATTCATAATATTAATGGTATTATGTATATAACATTAAACAAGTCTACATTGGCTAGCTATGTAAATTAGATAACGATTTTTTATCTAATAAACTATTTGCAAAATATATTTGACCTAGATAGACTTTAAGGTATACGATGAAACCATACTTGTTTTAAAAAAATTATGTATGTTACATTTTATTTATTTAATGTTATCACTTTGTTAAATTAACTTAAGACATGGAAGATAAATTTTTTCACAAACAGACGAAATATGTAAGTTCCAAGTTAGAAAAATATACTAATCAATGTATAAATAAATATAATTTATGATAATATATATATAATATGTATAAATAACTTTATTGGTATAGATATTAATATAGATAAAAATCGAAAAGGATTGTTTTAAAAATTTTTAAACATTTTTAAATGGAATTCACTTGGGATAGAATAAACAAAATTGTTTTCAGATATGACGAAAGTTTTATTACCACTATACTGTTTAGTAGGCATATAGATACTTATTATAATATGTGATGTGTCCATCGCTTAGAATCTATCAGCATAATGTTAATCGAATTTAATAAAACACATTTAAAAATGTAATTTATACAAGTGTCAGCATTAATTTAAACAATTTCAAAATACAAAAAAAAAACATAATAGGACAGTAAAGTTATTTAAAAAAGTAATATGAGTTGATAAAACATAAACGTTAAATACTGCATTTTAGATTAAATCAGAGTGTAATTTTTAATGAACTGTCTGTTTTAATCAAACATATACATGTATAATCTATATATTTATGAACAAAACAATGACCATAATTTATGTAATTTATATTTAGTTAAACAACAATACAGAATTTACTAAAAGCTATATTATTTGTGTGTTATTATTATTTCAATTATGCAAATGTAAATAGGTAATTTCAAATAATAATAAAATAAGTGATACTTTTAGTAATAAAATAACTTTTTTGCATTAAAAATATTTGAAATTGAACACTAATTAAAAATTCATTTTAATAAATATAGATAATAAATAATAATATATAAATAACAATAAATAAATTATTATTATGTGTATCTTCAATATAGATTATTCGTGTTTTGTACTATTTTGTGTTGTGTTCTATTAACAAAATTAACAATACTGAAAAGAATTTTAATTTGTGTCTACATATAATTTGGTTATTTGTAGATAATTTTAATTATTTAAAAGTTTTCGTGGGTTCATATAAATAAACAACTATCAATAATAATCGATGGTCATTAATTGCATTATTTCCAATATTATACATTTATTAGATAAAATATTTTAAAAATAATTATACTAAAATTACCTTGTATCAATTATTTATATTAATTAATAATCTTGATCATTATTATTTTTCGCATACAATTTATTTCATTTTCTTTGAAAAAAATTCATTTTTTACGGGGATTGATTTTTTATATCCCATCGTTCAATATCAATATTTCAGTAATGTCCAACGCTTCATCATTTCATGTCTCTTTGATTAATATGTCACGTTACCGTTAAATCTACAACGTTTTATATTTTTCACAAAGTTAACGATCAACATTTTTTCTTTCATAAAAATACCAATGTTTGATAAAAAAAATATATTTATATATATATATATATATAATATACTTAAGCAGCATTTTTTCTCATCCAATTTAAGGGTTTTTCTTTCTATTCCTACTGTCCCTAGAAAATGATGGTATACTAGCAAATTAAGTTACGGTTGAATTGATTACTGGAAAGAATTTTCTTTTTTCTATATCATCTTGAAAATAAATATATTTATATTTATAAATAAAAAATAAAAAAGACAATAGCAACATGTCATGGTTGGAGTAACTGACAAAATAAACAGACCTGTGGAAATGAACCTTTAGAACGAACAAGTGCGCTTTTCTACCCTTTGTTTGTTTACATTTTCGCACTTCCTTACTAGTTTGCAAAAAAGATATAAAAAACATCTAATGTGGTATAAGAAAGTCCAATAGGAGAGAAATACACTCAGTACGAGAGTATCAAATACAAATAACTGTCACTATTTTAAATTGAACGAAGAAAATATATTATATACTATTATGTGAATAGTAAATGTAAATACGACTTTATAGGTTATACATATTGTTAAAACAACATTTACTTGTAATACTAAGTTATAAGTACCAAGTTAATAATTTTGAAATTGTGACTTTTGATTCTTATTATGAATTTTTGTAAAATTTATCAGATTATCTTAATACCTAAAATAATTTTAAAAACAACTTAACCAAAATATTAATTTAATTACATTTTTGGATTAAAAAAAAAACAAAATTACAATCAATTTAAGTATCAATTAAATTACTATTACTTGGTACTTAAAAATATTTTATCTTTAATTGTAAATATTTTACATTTCGTTAATACGAAAAATTAAAATAAAAAAAAATATATAAAATGAAATGTGTGTTAAGTGCATTCAAGATTGAACTTAATAATTTTTAACGTTGCTCCGTTTTTTAAGAACGTTAATAAAAAAAATAATAATTATAATACTAATGATTGTTATAATTCAATAGCTACCAATATATTTTTTGTTTATAGCTTTATTATTTTAATAGGCATTTATTAAGTATGGCATAATAATGTCCAATCACAAAATAACTACAAAATTGATGATACATGTTTGTTTTAATTTTTATTGACTGATATAATAGTATTTTCTTTTAAAATCGCAGTTCATAAATCAATGCATATGTGATACAATAGTAATTGTGATTTCAATTTATGATTAATATTCATACGAACATTTTGAAATGTCACTGGAGTTTTTGTGTGTGTATTTTTATGAAATTTCTTCCAAAAGATGGTTTCTTAGAATAAAGTTTGCAATCGAGGGTTACACTTGGAAAGTTTTGAAGCATCAAAAACCTTTATGGAAATATTGATAAAACAATAAAGATATTTACAAAAGATTTAACAAAGAAGGTTTAACATTTCTAAACAAAATAAATTAAACTTCAACGATATAATACATTCTTAAGATAACAATAAATGAATAAAGCTAACCGGTATAATGTTATTAAATTTGACGCTGTAGAAATTATTTTACCTCCAACATAATAACTTTAATGCAATATTTTGTTAGGCTTGTTTTGGTTGGTTAAATTATTATTAGTTTAAATGCCAAAAAAAAAAAATCACATTAACAATACAATAATTGTCCAATATTAAATTGAACGATATACATATACAATTATATTTATTCTTATTGTACATGATTAGAAATACAATCAAAGTTGTAAATTGTCAGTCTAGATTATTTTCAACTTTGAATCAACGTAGCGCAATATTTCATATGTTATCATTTTCTATAAGGTATATGATTCAAGGCAACTGCCAATTAAAATCTAATTCGTTTTGGGCCCTCCACGCTCCTTGGCCTTAAACGCATGACGACATCTCTATGAAAACGTACAACTAATCAATAGAATATCATTTAAGTGCGAGTACGAAAAAAAGGGACAGGTCGTGTAAATACACAAAAACAAAATTACAAGTATATGAGTAAATATTGTAAGGCAATTGTGTAGCATATGATACTCTAATAATGTTATGAGCGACTTAACTCAAGGGTGCGTGTTTTACTAAGTATACAAACAATTTTTTTGCCATCCACAGTATAGGAGTGTATAAAATAAAAATGCAATGAACTTACCGATTTCAATAAAAGTGAAATTAATATTGCACGCCAAGAAGGTCTGCTATTGATTACCCAAGACGTGCCATATTTAAATTAGCATGCCAACCCTAAAAGACCTATTTAAATGGATCTGATATGATCAAGTCATAAATCAAACACCTATTATAGGTGGCGAACCTCGAACCTGTGTAGTTTTAAGCTGCGTCCATCGCAGTGTGCTATTGGTCGACAGAATACAAACTGCAGATTTCGCTGGAATGGAGTACCACATTCGTCTAAGTCATCGTCGATGATCATTTAAATTTTAGATGTAAAAATTAAATTAAACTGTGACGCTGATGATGATGCCACGATCGTGATGGGAATAATATAATAGTGTAGTATTATAGTAGGTAGAACAGGTAGATATCAGAGTGATGTCACAAAATCTCAAATGTCTATAACTCGACATAATTCTCACGACACAAAATATATAGTTTTACTTAAAAAAACTAAAGCTAAGATTTTTGTACTATATGGTATCACGTATATTGTATTATAAAATACACTTGATCAGTCTGATTTACTCAACTAATGTTTGGTTTATATTATATTAATATATAGTAGTAATGGTAATTTAAATCGTGATCAGAGGATTTAAAAACTAAAAATAATATCAAAAACAATTGATCGCCAAAACTAACAAGATACTCGCTTACAAAATTATAATGCCCCGTTTTAATCAGAAAGAAAAAATTATACGATTTTCTTACTCGTCGAGACTTTACAGCGCATGGGTGGAAGTATTGTTATACCGCCGTGTCGCACTAACACAGTAATACAGAAGTACCCATTATGGACCTAACCTATCTATTACCCACATTTACGTACAATCTCAAATACTATATATTATTGTGTGCAAAGCCGGAGAGCTAATTCCCAAAAAACAGTGAACATATCTAACACGTATATACCTAGGTACGTCCTAACGCAGTTTCTACGAAACATAATTCTCGTCCGATTAACAGCAGTGCGTAGGTGGGTACGCTCCTATTTTTTATTTCTCTGTATTTTTTTTTTTTTTTTTGTTTTGTTTTCAATTGCTCCGGTAATGTCAGCATCCGCTGCGGAGGAGCTATAGGCTTCCCAATTGAATGTCGCGCCCATTTCTGCAGTGAATTTACTGTCATCGTCTTTATTATTATTATTATTTAATACGGTTATAAAACACCGCCGCCGCCGACGCACCCAAAAATACCGATTACCTCATGGTGTCGGCCGTGAAACGTTAAAACAGAATGACAATAATGATGATGATGATGATAATAATAAAATCCCTACTCGACGGCGTCGGAAAACCGAGTATTATATAAGGACTGAATCTCGGGCCGCTGTATAGTCTACCGCAATCCGTTTCGGCGCGTCGTCAGTTACACAATATTGCCGGGCAAACGATAATATATCTGACAATTGTTTCGTTGCCTATAATTATTATTATTAATCAACAACGACGACGATGATGAGCTCCTCGATGACCGGTCCGAGCGGTGGCGGCTTGCAGAAATCACCGGCCGGAGGTCCTCTGTCACCGTCGCCGCAATCCACGGCCGACAAGTCGGCGGCGGTATCGTCGGGCTACGGTACGTACAACAGGCGTGGTACCGCCACCGCGATGGATCGTCGTCGGCGCACTGACTATCGCAGCGGCAGGGACGGAGACCACCACGACGACGACGACGATGGTGACAACGACGACGACCGACTGTCTGAGCTGTCCGACTCGGGACACTTTCTGGCCAAGGGTGCGTTCCTTATCACGCCCAGCAACGAGTTGAACCTGGAGAAGGCGACGGCCATATGCGAGAAGATGAACTACAGAGGACCGTATTCGGTGACCAAGACGGCCACCGGCATACTGTTCAAGTTTGCCGAACAAGACGACTATCACGTGACGTTTCGCAAGGGATTTCACAAGGTGACCAACTCAAGGTTCTACAAAAAGGTAATTATTTATTGTACTCGGAATATCATATACTATGCAAAAAAAAAAAAAGATTTTTGGGCTAAGCATGTTTACTGATCTTTTCCTTGAAAACCCTCTGGGCATTAGTTCTCCGCAAGTATCAAATTTTAAATTAAGGAAAAAATAATGTTATTGATATTTTAGGAATTTTAAATTATCTAAAATAGCGTTTTTTAATACAAAAATTAACATATCTATCTACCAATAACTATTTATAATTTTTTTTTTCTGAACTTTGACATTTTTTTTATTTATATCCTCAGGACCTCTCTAATTTCCGACCCCTAACTTAAATAAAGCATTTTGTTCGAACATTTTTTATCGTTCTTAAACTGAGTATAAAAAATTCTTTAAGTTGTTTTATTTCATTATATTTTTATAACATTTGTACACGTCGTAAAGACCCGACAATAAGATCAGAAAATGCATCGCCATTATTATTTAATTTATTTTAATTATTAATCTTAAATATAATTAACATCTAGAATAATTAATCAAATTTAAATCAATTTAGTTTATTATAGTAAAATTCTTTGGTATTTTCATTATTTCCCAATACTCAACTAATTAAATTTATAACAGTAGTTATTCATTTATTGTGACTATTAAAAAATAATTTTATAATTTGATATTTTAAAATGAAACTAAATTAAATTATGCGTTTTTAATTATGTTTCTCTCAAAATTATTATTTTATGTAAATGTATTATGAAAATAATATTAATAATACTTATAACCAGAAACTAACAGGTAATTATTAAGCATATTGTTTTTTTATTCATTTGTATTTGTATTAATTCAGAAGTGGAAATATTTAAATTGAATTTGTAATTATTTCATACTAGCGGGCGGTAAACATCTATAAAAATCATTGATATTTCTGTTTGTGAATAAAATCAGTAAATCTAATTTAAAAATAAATTATACATCTCATTTATTTTTTTCCAAAAATATAAAAAGTTAATTGTTCCATTTGTTTAATCTAAATGATTTAAACTAACGATTTATTTATGTAAAGTATGAAATAATTATATTGTGATAATTATATTGTTGTGGAATGGTTTAAGAACAGTTTTTAAGTTGAAATGATCCCACTTCATATCGTAATAAAAGTTGACAGCCTAAAATCCTAATTGGTACTTAAAATATTGAATTAATCAGAGAAACTTTAGAATCAACTATAACATTAAAATGTTTTTTATCGTACTGTAGTATTACAAAACACTATTATAAAAGCAATTTTAGCATTGTTATATATAATATCACTTAAAATCTGAACGCATTTATTAAACTATAAATGCAAATGCATTTCTTTATATATATATATATATATATATATATAATTGTAATATAATATGGAGATCTATTACAAAATATAAATCGTGTGTATACAAAAGATATTGTGTATGTAGACAAACATATAATTGCCACAAAACGTTAGGTAGTTATCATAATATGTATAATAGAACAGCTTTTATTATTGTTATTATATTTAAGAATTAATAAATTATACAGGGAGTAATGAAGTTATGTAATTGAAAATAAAGAATTTTTAAAATAAATTTAATTTAATAAATATCTAATTAAACACAATTATAATTCACTATTCAGATGTTGAGTCAAGAACGAAGTTTTAATTTTATACGTTTACAATCACTGGGACAAGATCACTGCCACAAAAGTGATAAAATTCATAAAACTATTGTAATTTGTAAGATAATGTGTCATATAAAGCATATATTCAATATCAACACTAATAAATATTCACTTAAGTATTTTACCTAATAAAATCATTAATAGTAATGATTATATAAACATTAAATGTTCATCGTATAATATAAGCACCTATACAATTTTCAACCAATTCCACAGAAACCAAACCTTATCAATAATAGTAATCAAAACGATCATAGATAGAATTAATATTAATGTCGAGTTTTTAATTCAAGAACTGTATTAGTCCAATAAATTGATTTAGTATTTATTTCTACAAACATTCTATAGTTATACCAACATTCTGGTTTTTGTTTTATTAAGAATAAAAAAGAAATATTGTTTTATACATTGTTATAGATAGATACCTAGCCAAGTATGATTTCAAATTCAAAAATAATAAAATAAATTAATATAATAAATTTAAGTTACGTTTAATAATATTATTATCTTTAATTTATTTAAAAATACATAAATAACAATAATAACAACTATATTCATAATTTTAGCTTTAAAATTGTAGGAAGAAAGGAAGAAGGTTAAAAATATTTTTTTGAAAGTATATGAGACCGAATTTCTATGATGTTTCACTCAGTCTATTATTTCATTAAACTTAGCTCTTTTATAATTTACTTGCATGTGGAAGTGCAGAACGTGACTAGAAATCCCAAACAAAAATCAGTCGAGCCACAATAAATTACATTACACAGTTTATAAATTATATTACATGAATTAATTTTCGCAGTTATAAAGATAATATTATAATCGTATTAGCTGGAAACAAAATATTATACCCATATAAAAGTATAATAATGCTTAATGCAATTTTTTTAAATAACAAACACGATTATCGTATTATTTATAATGCCTTAAACATATCTTAATTTAATTTTTAATTTATTCCGTGTTCCAAAGAAAAAGAGTTATGACCAACTAATATAAAGTAATTTTTAAAAGATTCTATTAAGTCCTCTACAGAGTTTTAGTGGTCATAATTTAAGGTACACTGTACATAATATAATAGCAAGAAGTAATTTACAAGGTTTGGTTTTTAAATATCCTTTAGTACATAAAATAAACAAGAAAATTTAAAACAAAAATTAAAAAACATCTAATTTGAAAAAACTTTTTTTGTTTATTTCTTAATTTGAAAGAGACAACCATGCTTATATTTTACTGTGATAGTGATATTAATGAATTATAACACTAATCCAAAAAAAAATCTTATGCACATGTTTTAAATTATCATAAATTAACTTTTGAATTTAAAATATATAAAATTAAAAAAATATTAAAACAGTATATTTATTTAAGTTTATATTTTAAACTTAAAGTTTTCTTGATATGACCTTCGGTTTACGAAGTAAGTACTAATAAACATGCATTTTATATTTTCGTTGGGTATAAATAATTCTACTTATGTACAATATATTTCTTGTATTATAATAGATAATATATAATATATTGTCGTAATCAGCTATATTAAAATAATAAATATAATTAATTTGTGAATAAAATATAATATGATAGTAATATTTAGATAAAAAATTAGCTGAAAATATTAAAGGAACATAAAAATCATAAGAACATAAGATCATTAAAAAATAAAAAAATTAACGAAAAAATATATTTTTACTCAAGGAATTGGCTAGTCAACATTATTTTTATGTACTACCTTTTTGGCCATAATTTTCTATTAAATCAGTAGTATTTGTCGATAAATTCGTCTTGATGAACAGAAGTGTATTCTTTCAGTAAACATCAATGTCGTAGTCGTGTGAAAGAAAATTATCCGTCAACTATTATAATAAGAAAAATGATATAAAGTGTATTGTGTTGTTTCTATTTGTCTGACATTCAATAGAAATTGCCACAATCTAACAATTCACTATCTCTCATCTCTTGTTTATTTTTTTCAAAGACTTATTTCGTTTAAAGTAAATTTTTTTTCATAGAGCTTTGGTCAGATTTTATTAAAATGACTTTTAAGAAAAATAAAATTGAATTGAAAACAAAAAAAAAATGTAAAATCGCAATCTTCTTAATAGCTCTTTGTATTATATACATGTATTCATTTAAGGATTTAATATAAATCGTGAACATACTATTTGAAATTAAAATCGTTATTTAAATATTAAATAATTTAAATTAATACTATTTTATATTTTGTTTATAATAATTGTAATAAATAATAGATAAAAAAATATGTTGTAAATACTAATGAGATTAAGAAATCTTCTCGATTTACCTAATTTTGTTCATCTAGCTCAAGTATAGGATAATATTGCATTAATCTTCCAGCAGTATGTTCAGCAACTGATTTTCCAGTAAGTTTTATAATACAACAAAAAACTATTTGAAGTTAAATTGCTTCAATAAAAATTGTATTAGCTTAAAGTCATTATAGTATCTAAGTTAATTTACCAATAATAGCATGTTGTTTTAATATTATTTATTATTTTTTTTTTTTTATTAGTGAACTTATTGAAAATTAGAAAATATCCAAGTGATCTCTTAATGTATACCTCTCAATCCGTATAAACTTAATTTACTTTTTATTGTATACAATTACTGTTATATGAAACTATTGGAACATTTAAAGTAGTAGAAGGTGGTTCAGTGAAGTAAATAAAACATATTATTCTTGTAGTAAAACGAAGTGGTCACGGTTCAGTGTATATCTTATTTGAGGACGCACAGTATATTATGAGATATGAATATGTATCGATGTTCGACGATGAGACAAAACACATATTTACTACGTGTTCTGGTCGTCGTAAAGGCGAGAGTTCGAAATTACATGCCATTAAATAATTATAATGGTTCTGAGGGAAATAAGGGAGCTATGTTTAATTATATAGTGCTTTAGTTTGTCATCGCCCTATCGGTGAACACTGATTGGAATATAATAATGCATTACATATTAATCCATATCCATAAGTCGAATATTAAACATATATTTCTTTTTTGTCGCCGTCATAAGCTTAAAAAATATAACCACTCAAATAATTATATCGTTTTTATTGACATCTGTAAATTGATTATTAGACAATTTAAAAGGATAATAAATAGCTATTAATTGTAACATTTAATTTGTTCTATAATATTATGATAAACAAACAATTATAAGTACAAATTTATCATTTTAAATGCAGTGGCGTCATATAGTAGTTTGGGGTGGGGAGAAGCAAGCAGTGGCATTGCATTTGCCCCAAACTTAATTTTTATGGACTGATCAAATGTTTGGATTTTTAGTACGACAGGGATCGGTGAAATGGTGTTCTTGCTCGTAGTGGGTTGCTCGCCCTTGAGCCAGAACTCATAATCTTAAATCATTATAAATGATGAATATTATTATAAATGCTTGATGCGATTAGTAAATAAATAAGCTGATTAATATTTTTGTTAGTAGCAATTACGAATTTAATTCATGAATTAAAATTAAATAATAGGCCTAACAGGATGTTGTAAACTCTTTTTGCCTTTTCAGTATTGTATTAGAATATTGCCCGTGGTTATGATTTATAGGCGTTCCATTATGATAACAGACTATTATCAAATCATCAATTAATATAACAGATTCGAAATTTTTGTACATTGAACTTTCTATATTTTAAATTTTCGAACGCACCCCTGAGTTTCTGACTTTTCAGTTCTGTTTAGCTATTCATGCATTTGTAGATATATGTCATCTTGTAGATATCCTCTAAGAGCTTAATCGTTTATTATTTATTTTTGCTATTATATTTTTTTTAATTACATCATACGAATCATCATTACAACCTGTATTATTTATTTACGTCTCATAAAAGTTTGCTAAACAAATAAAGCATTACTATTAAATTTATTTTATGAGTACATGCATGGATATAAAAAAAATAATTATATATTTTATTAAGCTAGTTGGAAGGAGTTATTTTCTGTTTTTGTTTAACACAAGTGCAGCATAGGAATATATAAGCGTTTAAGACAAAAAAAGAAAATAATTGCTTCCAATACTCTTATTAGAGGAGACGAAAAATAAATAATCTACGTATCTGCATATATTCATATTATTATCAATTAATTATATGAATGAGTGATTTTATTTTAATAAAATATTATTACTTGAAAATCTGTTAAATTTATCAGATTTTTATAAATATTTACAATAATGCTGAGCCATTTAAACTAACTACCAACTACCGAGTATAGGTAAAGGTTAATGATATTTGTGTGTAAAATGTTTTATATATTAGTAATATTATAAAATATAATTTGTTTTATTAAATATTATACAATTTTCAAACGTACTGATCTACTTTTTAGTACACCTATTATTCTAACCAAATTATTGGGCCGGCTAATATGCGTTGCCCTGCCCTAAGAAAAACTGAAATGAAGTCCATATTTAAATGTTCGTAATTTTATTAATTTATTTTTTCAACTGTTACAAAAATAAGTTTTAAGTGTATTATAATTAATTATAATTATAAAATTGGTCTAAAATTCAATAACATAAACAAACCATAATCTTAAATAGCAATTTCAAGTTCTATTTAAAAATGTTATTGTATGCATTAAGAAAAAAATTGAATCACTTATTAAAAAATATATCTAATTTGTTAATAACTAAATGTTATGAGAGTATTATAGTATACATTAAACATTTTGTATACAATCAAATTTTAATAAGCCAATCTAAAATCCCATTAATTCGAACACTTTAATAATGTTTACGTTATATCCACTTAATTTAAAAATGACTTAACTATTACTTTTTGTTCAAGTAGGTTTTAGTAATATCACCATCTCAGTTATTAAATACCAAATAAAAATTTAGAGCAATCACTTCATGTCTCAGAATATAATATAAAAGTTATGTTTATAAAAATAAATTTAACATTTGTTTAAATATTAAAAACTAAATAACATTAAAAAATGTACAAATTAAGTCATCATAAGATGCATAAGATTTCTAGTAAAAAGTGTGTTTACGTATAGTTTAAATGTATATCATTAATAAAATGTTATTGCTTCCACGTCGAGCCTTCATAGCATTGTTTCAGAGTATGTTAGTTTTTACAATATAATGTGCAATCAATGTGGATATTTTTGTTTTTTTTATAAATTAATTTATTTGAAATATAATCAGCAAAATGTTTTTTTTTTTTAGATCAACTAAATTGGTTTTATAATTAACTTTTATCCATTATAGAATAAAAGTTAGATATATTTAAAAATACAGAGAAATTCATTTAACCCAAAACATTAATATAATCTTGTATATATATTTTTTTCTGTAGAAATTTTCATAATTATAACAATACGTTAATAACTATTGAATTATTAGAACGCTGAATTTACTGTTTCAATTAAAACAACACTGATGAAAAATTATTAGCTAGCTGGAAATCCTGTTTTGAAAGTTTTAAATACTATAAAAAATTTAACTCGCACTAAACCGCATTATAGTATTGATAGTATGCAAAATAATTAGTTTTAAAAAAAAACCCAATCGTTTGTTTGTTTCTAAGAATATTCTTATTCATTGGAATAATTTTGTTCCTTCTTACTTCACATTAATTGTGTGAAAAATAGAACTATCAATTACTATTATTTTCTGTACATTGTGAATAAGAGAAAAACCTTATAGTTCTTAAAGTTATCCACCAATAACATAATTTATACATTATTAATTATATCAGTTATTATATAGTTACAGTATTTATATATTCTCAGGCTGTTGCGATTTAACCTTTTTAAACTTCTTATTAATTGAATATTAAAAAAAAAAAACAACAACAAAAATATTTAAATTTTTATTTTATAAAATTATTACAAGCTATATGAATATAGGTGATTTGTTATTACACGTCTAATAATAGTATTTATAATTCACATTGCGTAGGTTTCCTACTTTTTCTATTTAGTTATATGGACCTACATATATGATTTGATTTTATTTTTCAACAAAGTACATACAAACGGCATTGTTGTGCATAAATGAATAACCACAAAATTAATCGAGTGTACAAATTTAATACAAATCATATAATAAAACGATATAGATGTTATGTGAGGATGGACAGGTTGGGTATTTTTTTTATTACTTCACCTTAGCGTTCACGACGACAGTGTGATGCCGTATGGGCACGTGCGTTATTTACAATACACACTAACCGTGTGAAGCATATAATAATCGATGGAAAAATGGATAAGTTATATAGGATTTCCGGAGTAAAGTTCGGTTTTGCGTATAGGCACGAGCGCTAATAAAATAAAACGGTCTGGCAAGTTAGAACGTTAAAAACTTTCCGCTCGGGTTTAATATCCCCCTGCATTATACGTAATATCATTATTATTATTATTATTATTACTATTATTATTATACACATGCATGCACGCCGGAGGACCCCGAGAGGCTTTTAGGTCGTTCCCGGGCCACCGATTAATTTGATGCATATTTTAGAATGGCGGCTTATATCCTGAAAGCACTCGCGATAAAAAATGTAAGGGAAGCACATCGTCGTCTACGAGAAAAAAGAAAAAAATACAGAAAAATACGAAACCTCGAATATGGGGGATTAAAAGCGGCGCAAAGCAAAAAATGCGATCAAACATAATAACATTTTATTATACGATACTATTGTGCAACAGTAGAAGTAAAAAGAGTAGTGCGTGTCCTAATCTACGGTTTCAGATGGTTTTATCCTTTAATAATAGTGAACATAGATTTTTATGACAAGATGTGATAACAAAAAAAAAAAATTAAATTAACGGCCTTATGAAATATAGTATTATTTTTTCTTGCAAATAATGTCTGTCACGACAGTATTATTATTAGATAACCGGTCGCATCCTGTGGTCATATTGAATGTTCGAATAATAATTCATTATTATAACACATTTTCGGTGGGCGCAGCAGCATTTTTAGCAGCGTATTATAATATTATTACAAACAACGTTGGTTAATATTCGTAGGCCGATTAAGGGAAACATATGACCATCGCACTCACAGGACATATTATTACATACGAGTTGTTAGTTCTTTCTATCTTGTGTCTAATTTTTTAAGTCATTTGCGCCAGTCGAGCTTAAAATAAAATATACAAATTCTCACCAATGTACTTTTTAAACGTATCGCGGAAAAAAAACCCAGGAAAAAAATGAAATATAAATTTGAACACGTATATACTCTACTCCTAATTAGTAATTAATAAATTATTATAGCCACTATAGGTAATTTTATATGGGAATACTCATTTAATAAGAAACATTTTTTTTACGTATCTATTCAATGAAAGATTTCAAATATAAATAATTTTATGCCTGAATATTACAGGAGAATAGATACACACATATGGAACACCTGCCAATAAATTATATTTTTATTACCCAATTATTGAAAAAGCAATAATTATAGTATACATATTTTGTTGGCTATAGTATAATACTGTAACATAATAATAATAATAAAACAATCGTGAGTCGCTTGACACGTGAGTCTATAAGTACTAAGTTGTCACTTGTCAGTCGTTAGTAAATTACATAAAATAATTCAATAATCAATCATTTAAATATTATATTTATATAATATAATATTATTTATTAAAATTATTTATATTTGGAATTTTTCATTGAATAAATAGGTAAAAAAAAAGTTTCTTATTAATTGAGTATCCGCATATAAAATTATCTATATTGGCTATAATAATTTATGAATTATTAATTATTAATTAGGAGTAGAGTATACACGTGTTCACATTTATATTTTATTCATTTTCCGGGCATTTTTTCCCTTAGATTTTTTTTCTGGGTTTTTTTCCGTTGGCTTTTTTTCCACCTACCTTTTAAATAATACAAACTTGATTTTTCCATTATCAAAGAATAACATGCAATGCATGTGTTATTATCGTTATGAAAATGGAATGCCTTTACTAGTTATATTTGTCGTTATTATAAATACGGTATAATATTTTATGAAAAGATCTAAATAATTTAATTGTTTATAATAAATGATTTGAATGTGTTTGTTTCAGTTGATAAAAGATACACAGTATAAAGTATAATAGTTATTAAGATGTTATGCGACGTGTATATAGGCCAGATAAGTCACAAAATAAACTTGTAGTAATAATATTAAGTATTATAATAATCATCTCTTAAGCATAATATAATTATTATTAACAATATTATTTTACATAATAAATCAGAAAAGACAATTATTATTATAACGAGAAGGCGTTTATAAGACCACACGGCGTGGAATAAAGAAATCGTTAAGCTAATATTATAATCTCTTACAATATACCTACCTATATAATGGCAGGTGTACTGTACGGTTGAAATACTAAACAAGTTGCAGTTAACCGATCGGAAACTCAACAAATGGGCGAAATGTAGCGTTTCGCAATCACACGGTCGGCTGGTCTAACAAGCTTTGGTAATTTGTATATTATTATCAAGGACGTATAGCCTTTGAATTAACAAACGTATCGCAATCCGTCCCTTACCCCGTGTGCCGGGTATGACGCACCCACGTGAACGAAATCGATGTGCACACTTTGGACGATAAATGTTTCGTTTTTTTTTTTCCACACGTGTTTCTACAGCACAGTGCGACTTACTTCAACAGCCATATTATTCTAATAATGATGATAATATGTTTCACATTATATTGTGTACACATTGTATGTTGCTATCGTAAATTATTACACGAAACGACAAACCGATTGTAGTCGCCATAATATAATAGACCAAGTTTGTTAATGGTCAACAATAAAGACGAGCAATTTGTTGAAATAACAACGGCAATAATGTTAATCGCTGGACTTCTTGACCAGAGTCTTGTTGATTCAAAAAAAAAAATAATAATAATAATAATAATAATAAAGAAATAACATGGTTTGAATCGACAAAGATTGTACTGTCAGTAACTGTTGTAAGTTAACGAAAAATGATTGTAATTTATAAGTGATATTATATTACTAACAAGCTATAATCTTGTAAATAGAACTTTAAACTTCCACGATTAAGTTTAGAAACCAGCGATTCGCTTTATATCGGTATCGTAGATCTTGAATTGCGTGTTCCTACAAATGCGTAGATGGTAATCCAAAATAATGTTTTTTGTTTTTTTTTTCAACGATCTGTGCTTAGCGATTTATTGAATAACAGTATGTCAATTTATGTAACAATCCGTTTATATTTTACGACATCGGAAGAAACTCCCGGATGTCTTCAAGGTTTTATTTTTTTAGATAAATCTTTATATAATATTACTTACCTATATTATTATACATTTCAGCAATTTTTTATACATTTTTATTAACACGTTAACGGGCAATGAGAATTATTAAAAAATATAAAGTACATGCCTAGAAAACAATATTGGATAATTTTGGAATACCCGTGTATAACAAATTGTTATATACAATATACATATTTATATAAGTATATATTATAATTCAACGCATCTAAATAGATTTACAAGTTTATATGCAATAATATTTATACTTTATACTGTATCTATGATTGTTAAACATCAATATCTCAAAAATATCTATTATGGAATTTTAAAACATTTTGTTTGTATAGTCTAAATCTTGAAAAAATGTATTGTTAAAAATTCATGATCATTATAACTACATACTCGCTATCGGGCTATCTACATGCCCACTTATGATAATGAGAAAACTCTATTAGACACTCTTAGTATATCTTTAAGTAGGTACATCAAATATGTATAGCTATATGTTTATTTATAATAGCTATTTGATATCAGTTATAAGCTATAACATTTTATATAATTAAATATAATAATAGTTTGAACAGTTTATTTTAAATATTTTTGACTTTAGTGTATTTTTTAAATAAAATATATTGATCACTTCATTACGCTTCTTCATCTAGTGCTTGTTGTATTGACTATTGAAGATGTTAAGTAGTTCAGTGTATTTAAGACTTTGTATAGGCTTTATTGTGTAAGTTACATTATGATACCAGTTCTTTCTTGATAAAGTAGATATAGATAAGATAAGTGTGTTATATTTTCATTCATGTGGTTATTACTCTCTTCCTAAATTTAATCTCAGAAGATATTTTCATGTTTGTAATGTTGGGTTTTTTCTTTAAGTCTGAATTTGTTTGAGAGAAATCAGTTATTTCTATTAGTCTACAATCCCAGTGTGACAGGATATTCACATGGATATTATTTATTTATTCATATTAACTGTTTGATCTATTGCAACAATTTCTTTTTGGTTTTATAATATATATTCAACTAGTTCTTGACTGCAATAAGTATTTATAATTTTTCAAAATATAATGTCATGCATGTTACCATTTGATATTTTCAAAGATTAAGAGCAAAATGTTGGTGTACACCAAAATATATTTATGCATCATAAATGATTATCTTGGGTATTTCATCTTTCAATACCAACAAGTATATTGAAGTTTTCATTGACATATTGTCAAATGTTATCTGTCAAACCCTGTCATTGTGACCCACACGTTTTACAATGTATATCGTAGTATTCAAATGGAATGTGAAATCGAATTTATTTCTATAATAAAATTGGCACGATGACGAAAGTATCAAATTTTTATTGCCTACAGCGAGTTTATGTTTGTATTGTTATAATTTTAAATTATATAAGCTAACAATGTCAAATTCGATAAACAAAAGCATCAAATATATATGGACGACTTTACTACCCATACAATCTACATATACAACTGATGTCTGATGTACCTACTATAAAATATATATTATGTGCCATAGAAATTTTATTATTTTTTGACTTTAAACATTTGCAAAAAAAAAAAAAAAATAAATAAAATAAAACTTTCCATCCAAAGTGGCAGTTTTATTTCGAAATTGTGTAGTAAAATAGGTACCAATCCTTTATGATGTTTAGTGATGCCTGCGCGAAACAAAAATTGATTTCAAGCTATGCACCGTGCATGCACGCTAATAATAAGCCATTTAAACGAGTATGTTTGAACTACTGATGTTATTTTATATTTAATAGCGATTTATGTTGTAAACATTTGTATATAATGCTAAAACACACATACAATGATGAGTAACGGTATAAAATTAAATTAAAATTGTTATTTCGATAAGCACCGATATTGCAATAATCGATGGACTGAGAGAGATCAAGTTACTCATTTGCCAAAAGAGTAATCCTCTTTTGATGCATATATAATACAAATCTTAAAGTTTAGATAATGCACCTATTTGATCTCGAAAAGTTACCAATTGGTTTCGATATACTATTATAATAGAGTTTTTATTTATTTTATTATTAAATCACTCTATAAATAAAGCCACACTTTAAACACAAGCCGGACTACTGTATTTTACCATATTCCAATGTTAAGTACATGAATAATAATTAATAAACGGAAACACACGGTGACCCACCCGGCGCTATAATATTATATATTTATAGTTGAAAATTTAAATATATATTTCCATAATAAAAACTTAATTGCTCCTCCCCTCCCGATAATTAAAATATGGAGTGCACTCCAGTGGTATATTTATGATTTTTTGAAGGGTTGATAAAAATGTTTTTTTTTGATTAGTGTAATATAAATAATTAATATACATAATACAATATAATATGTTGTAAAAATACACCTCAAGGAGACTATCAAACTTCGAGATAATTCCACCGTCATCGTAAATACTCACCACTGGAAACATTTCCTCGGCACATGTGACCCGGTAAAATATATTACAATATAAATCATATTAAAATAATCGATAAACGTTGTTCCATATTATGTGAATAATTGTAATAATTTTATACCACACATAAAACTATATTTTATCAACCGTTGACTTTAGTAAACCAAGTTAGTAGTTTATTGAGTTAGCAAAATAATAGTGGGGTAAACGGGTAGTAGATAAGAGGATATGGAAATTAAAGATGCTATATATTATTTTAATAAAAAACCAGAAAAACTTGAGATTATTATTACAAGAACTCATTTATAAAAAAAAAAAATGTATATAGGCATAAACATCTAAAATAAAATCAATATTTCAATATTTTTAACTTAATATACCTGCATATTGTTAATAGCAGCTTGGCTATAATATGGCATTATATTATATCATTATAACATTTCAAGACGTTAATGACATATATTTCAGGAAATCTTACCAATTATCCTAACCTATCACCATAAAATTAAATAAAGTTTTTCAAATTACGTATTCTGGCAATATTTTTGACAGCTCTGAGTTTATTTATAAAAATACAAAACACTGAAAGATGAAGATACGTAGGTAATACACTTTACGAAACTCGTTAGTTACCGCGTCACGTCACTTCGCCAGGCATAACACATTTGTATCATAGGACGCTTATTCAATATTTTTTGATTTGCATAACACGTGGACGATTTGTTACAAATCGTAATCGTGTTAATAATTTCCTTTTGACGGGGGTGGGTGGAAAAATTTAATTTTCTGCTCGGGTAATGTATATCGCTTTTAATATAACCATCTCGCCCAGCGCTGCATAATAATAATAATAATATGACGGTGACACGCCGCGTGACAAATTAATATCATCTACACATAATACTATTACTATTATTATTATAAAATATGACGTCTGTGTAAGATATTATTTATAGTAATATACTGTGTTCGTTGTATTTTTATACACGCTACCAGATGTAGAAACGCACGCATTTTCTCGCAACTTATATATTATTATTATTATTATTATTATATTATTTTTCTCTTCGAACCACGGTTACGAATCACCGTTAAAACGTATTTCAAAGTGTATAATATTATTATAATAGTATACGTTATATAGGATTAATGCTCGAGGTTTATTTGCCGCACGGATATCGTCTTACGATCGGTTTAATTTGGAAAATAAAACATTTTACGTACACCCGTTACCGTACGGGATATTGGTGTTTTATTTCAGCGTCCCATCGTAAAATCCCGTTATCGTTGTGCCGTATAATATATTATATGATATTATTATTATTATTACTGTTCCACGGTTTGGCATTATATACGAATTCACCACGAGCACACAGTATATTGTGCAAGTGCGTTACGCGATGTTGTACATATGTACGCTATGCAGCTAGATAGATATATCGTATTTATGGTGAATACGTACTAAATAACTATATACAGTCACCAGTGGAAAACAAATGCATGCGAAATATACCACTGGATACAGAATAAAAATCAATAAAATATGTCACAATAGTTATGTTTTATATTATAATAAAATTATTATTTACAGTGTTGGTACCACATGATTAGGACCATTGATCGAATTCGTATGTGAACATGTATTCGCCAGTAGCCATTGAGATGTTTTTCATATCAATGAAACATACTGACCCTTTTAGTCTTTCGGCATTTATATTTTATTTTTTTTAAATATGAATTCGGAAGAAATAATTGACAACAAGGTGCACCAGAACTATTTAAAAAGCAAAAACAAAACAATTTAAATTAATTAATAATTTTTTCAAGTGACAACTATACTATACCATACAATGTATGCGGTTATATAGTAATTAGATTTATTTTCGTTCGTTATACTTTGTTACTATGTAACAGTATTATGAATAAACAAATATGATTTATATAGCTAAACAATTGTCTAGATACCGAGTTACAGATGAATTAAACACAGCTATTTATTTATTTTAGCTTCATTTTTGATTTTTTACAATAAAATATAGTTATATTATATTATTTATGCATTAATTTTAACCACGCAATAGTAATATTTTTATAACACATTTCATTAAATATTCATAGGTAAAAAATAATAATAGTACAATAATCAACATTGTTAGTGTAGTTATAATTTAATTGGTTTTTAAATTAATCTACAGACATTTTTTTATCTAAACACTTAGTTACAGAAAAAAAAATAATATTTGTTGGTATCTAGTTGTAATAATTTTAATTTATTATTGTATAGATTAGGTTAAAATAATTTATATTAGGTTGTCAATATGATATAAAATATTATGAATATGTGTGTAAATAAAATGACTAATTTATGTTTGATATTTATTTAAAATATAGTATTATTTTACCTAAAGTGCTCGGTATCATTTCATATTTAGTCCCAATTGGTTCGAAACAAAATTATTTCCCACAATAAATACTATTTAGATGATTCTGCGATCCATCATTAGAATAATAATGTAACTAAACCAAAATTATTATTTACGAGACAGTAAATTTGATTTAATGCATTTCAAATATTCAAAATTTAAAAAGTTTTTTATATTTACCTAGTGTATCTTTATTTTACGATTCTCTTAATAGCTGTTTATCGTCGTTATGACAGTGTGGGTTGGAGGTGACATGAGAGTATAAGTTTTATTTTTCCAAACGAGTCTTGAAAATTTAAAAACATATCTCGCATATAATTATAAATTCTAGATATTTTAACGAGTTTGGTACTGAATACCTGCCATAAAAATTGAAATTGTATACTCTCCGCACATGAACTATAATCTCAAAGCTAAAAAGAGTAGAGAGTGTCGTAGACAGGAAAAAACAGTGTGGCATATTCTGTCAACGAATATGCAAATTATTTTTTAGAAAATATTAATTTCAACCTCAAAGAAGAGGATCTTCAATATAGACGATAATTCTGCAGTACTAATGAATAAAATTGTGTACATCCATAATATAAAATGTTACAAAAAATAGTTTTTTTTTTTTTGCTATTAGATTACGTCGATTACAAAGGCCATTGGTTAAAAAAAAAAAATAATAATAATTTCTTAAATGGCGATTACATGTTGTATATTTTATAAAATAATAAAATTTAAGACAGACACACTAAAAAAAAATTCAAAAAATATAATATAGTCATTGAAAATGTGTTTGTGTTGACGGTAGAATCATTAATAGTTGGACGAGTAAAGGATTAGAATTTACGCGTTTACTATTCTCTTGACTACAATGTAATAATATAATATAATACGCGCTGCTATGTAGTATAATTACAAATTTACAACAATCTTGTAGACTCAAAACAAATATGTTCTAATTCTAACTCAAAACTATTTTTAAATTGTTAAAGCTAGAAATGTATAAAGAATTATGTGCATAATCGTATCAATATTTATTTATTATATTACTATATTAACATGAGATTCATTTATAAAAATATTATGTAGAGCTAAAGGCTCAAAAAATAAATATGAATATAAAAGAAACATCGCTCAATTGCGCGACTGAAAATGTATTTTATACGATTGTTTAATAAATGCCAATCTAAAAAAATATGAAAACCCGATTGACAATAATATTTAATGATATCAGAGCCGACTCTTTAATATTAATTAAAGAGCAATAATATATCAGGCAATATTAAATTACATGGAGTGGTGGTATAATAACCGTACAAATATAAAATCTGACTATTTCAATGATTGAAAATTACTTTAGAGAAAATCAATTACGCTTAGTAATACAATTGGATTATGAAAATTTTATTTTTTAAATTAACTTTAAATAAAGTCAGGCAAATATATTTTATTATATCTACTCAAACATTTATGATATTATGTAAACCGTAGACGTTTATTACAAATTCTTAAAATAGATTTTTTTAAATCACATTTCAAATACAAACAAAGCTATTGAAATCTATTTCACGAGGCATGAGAATTTTTCTTGTGATGTAAGTTTAAGTACTAAAAACTATCCAACACCCGTAATCGAAAACAACTGTAACAGTCATTACGGATATTTGATTATTGTGTTTTAATTGTATGATTGACAAAGTAGTTCCAGATTTCAAATTTTGGCTCTCAATGATTTATATTATTTTATATTTAGTAGGCACCAATACTTTTTAGTTTATAACCAAAAAGTTCTATTTACATAATGGGGAACTGAAGTTTAATGTTTCGTATGAATTTAGAACACTAGGTATTTTTAAGTTTATTAATAATTCAAATGGGCGAACCAAAATTGATTTACCGCCAACAAATTATAACTATATTAAACTAAAAACAGGGATTGGTAATCAAAACAAATTGGGGCCTCTTGGTCCTGAGCACTATATAGTATAACATAATATTATACATTTACTATTAAAATAAACATAACGCATACATATGTCGTACCTATCAATAAATACATAATAAATACTTTATGTTTACACATTTTGATATATCATTCCTCAATTACAACCTAACTATAACCTAACCCAGCGTAGTCAATATAATAATATAGACATCGTTGTATTAATATAATATAATGTATATTTTACACAGACACACAACCGTATATCGAATACTAATATAATGTTATGTGATTGTCCGTATTGATATTTCCGTACGCGTCAGTGATGTATTTTTACGCCAAATTTCAATGTATTAATTATATATTTATATTATAGCCTCTATGATATTTTATTATGCAAAACGATACACCCAGCTAGGGCCGACGGAAAAACATTGATTTTATCGGTTGAGAAATTGCTACCGCCCACACACCTTTGCCGCTGCCCACCCCCTCCCGACCACGGTCATCCCCTTCCCGCGCGGGTGTACAGTACCACCGCCGCCACCGCCGCCACCGCTGCCGTATGACGAGTACGCGCCATTCTGGGTCATATCGTATTGATATTTCGCCACGTTTTCCGCCGTCGTCGCAGCCGACGACGCCGCCTCCGCCGCTGCCACTGTCACCACTGCCACTGCCACTGCCACTGCTACCGTCGACTGTGGTCATGGTCTGTGTGTTGTACGACCGCGATTGCCGCCGCCGGGTTCGCTAATTAACATTAACCCACGCCACTGGCGCCCTGCCGATATACGGACGAAATGGATGTGTTTTAATGGTGATGGTGATGGGGGGGGGGGGGGGCGGCGAGGAGAAGGGGCCTTTTTTCCGCCCCTACGTTCTTATCTCTCTCGTATTATCTCGTGTGCGTTTGTTTTCCTTTTTTACCTCTCTCACTAAACGACTCTACACGCGCACGCACACTTATGTGGGTATACGATTATTATACCCATTAGACACCACTCGCACGCGATTTTTTCTCCTTTTTCCCCTCTCTACCTTTCACCAAAATCACTCTAAAAGATTATCCTTTAGTTGGTTTTTTTTTTTTTGTTCTCGACTGAAATTTTTGCTTTTCATTATAAACGAGTAAAATGTCGTTTTTTTCTTCGTTTTTTGTCTGGGCATTTTTATTTTTGTTTGACGATTCAAAATCACAATGGAACATGTACATCTCCGATCAATTCTAAAAGTTTAAATCTCGAGAGTGAAGACTTTCTTCTGTTATCATAATCCTCCCTCCCCCGTTTCTACTCACACAATCTTAAAGTATAAAAAATGTATATTAAGAGGACCTACTTGTGTTATCTACAGGTTATATAACATTCATCGTATTGAAAATTTCACGTTCAGAAGAACTAATTTTATTCTATCGTTTTTAATTTGACAATGAATTGACCTTTTACAAAATTTATATAAGTAATATTATTTTTTAGATCTTCGCGTAGAATTTTTATGATATTTTAATCATGAATGGGCTTTGTTATAAACATTATACAGATTACAGTTTTAAAACGCCCATAACTTATTTTAAAATTAAAATATCACAAACATAAAACCTTAGATAATTATATTTCTTTTAAATTTAATAAAAGGTAAATGTATTAACTGTTATTTGTAATATTATAAATAATAGAGTAAAATTAATTCTTTTCGACGTAAAGTTTATTATGTTATACTTTAGTAAGACTGAGACAACACATACGAGTATGACGTTCTTTTCATAAAAAAACCTTTAAAACTTTTAGGAATATATCTATATGACACAATATATTATTATGTACTATAATTTATTTTTTCTGGTTTTTGGGATTTGGATCGCTTATTATAATATACATAGGCTTTTGTAACTTTCTCTTTTCTTATATTTTCAATAAACTTTGAGCGTATGATTATTGATTTTCCTTAAAGTAAATATTTCATTTTATACTTTATGGATATAGAAAATATGTTCGCAATACTTTTTTTTCATTTTTCATTGTAGTCATTTTACGCCACGTAACCGTGTAATATAATAGACATTATATTTGTATTTACTGTATGTATTCAGGTAGGAGTTAATTAACAAGACAAAATATTATTTATTATATATTTTTTGAAATTTTATAATAAAATACTTATGAGTTATAATAGTGAACACATATCTTAAATAATATACAAGTTTCGTAAATCATTATATTTTTTTTTTTTTTGGAAAATATATTTTTTTTAAATTAGTACTTTTGAACGGAACTTGTAGAATTAAAATTCACATTTAAAAGGAAAATTAAATATGAAATAATATTTTACAAATTGTGGTGCATGTGTGATATTATATATTATTTAAATAATAATAAAATACCCATTGTTATAACTCATAAATATCTGCGTTTTGTTCTAAACCAAAATTACGAAAAAATAAATATTTTTATTGGGAAAATAAACATATTCTAATAATTATAAACATTTGTGATTTACTATTTGAAAAAAATAAAAAACTAAGTTATGATCTAAATGAATAGTTTTCAGTTTGTCCTGTTATATAGATAACAAAATTATTCTAATATTATAATACAATTGGACATTATTTATTATTTCGATACCACTAGTTTATTAAATTGATTAATCTCTAATAAACTTAATCCTTATAATATACCTACGCGTAACATATAACTGTAATCGGTACCTACTTACCGTACTGTATAGTTTGTATTATGTATGTAGTAACTATTTCCCTTGAAAGGTTTCTACTATCGTTTCACAATTCTATTTGCATGTAATAACTGTGTTTGATATTATTACTTATTAGCATAGCGTTTTAAATATTCTATCTGTGAAAAAAATACCCTATACTAGAAATTATACTCAATGTGTTGTACATTTAATATGAGTAGGTATTATATTATTTCAATGGGCACATACTATTTATTCGTAAATTGATATTATATTGTTATGTCCTAACGCGACTACAGTCTGTGTGGTTTCATTAACGTCACAGGGATCCAATAAATTATTAAATAAAGTTGGTTGGTGCTCTGCAGAAATAAGTGTGTAGAGGTGTGGGTGAGGATTTTTTTGCGAGGGTGAGTAGAGGGGCACGTGACGCAAAAACGGAACGTTTGAAAATGACAAATTGCTATAACTAAATACGCAGCCGCCGCCGCTGGCACGACACCGCAGCCATATATATATATATAGAAATAAATATGTCGCAGGATTATTCGGGCAAAATGATTAATAGCCGGGTGGCATGTGATATCCTCCTCGACTCTCGAGCCACGACCGCTCCTCCATTTTGTCACTCTTTGCCTGTAAACGTTTTGTGTTTATTTTCTTGGTTTTTTTTTTTTTACCACTCAAACACACCTAAACAACCACCATGCAACAACGACGCCCAGAGAGGTTTTTCTCGTTTTAAAACCACCGGCGTCCGTCTTCCACGCTGGAGCAGCACACCCCTTCAACTACCTCGGTGTTACGGCACGACCGCGACGGCACCATATCTGCTACTTTTTCCCTTTTCCTTTTCATAATCTATAATATGTATATATATATATATATATATTTTTTTTTTAAACCTAACGAGTTTATTATAATGTATTACGACACTTATTACTACGCTAAACCATGAAATTGGATCTCCATTACGAAACAACCTGCAGAGGCCGCGGGCATAACTTCCACGCGTATACTCAGATTCAGAAAATGTAATATTATTTATACATTTTTACTTTATCGTGAATTTCGATGAAACTTTTTTAAAATAGTGAGTATTTCGTACAAATGTAAAATCACTAAAACAGTATAAAAGCAATTTTATAACTAAATGGCGTCATGCCGATCACTGGAATGTTTATCACTTTTTAGTAAATAATAGACAGTATTTATTTTTTCATTTTCAATAACAATAATTAAATATAAATAAAAAATATATGAATCCGTTTATAAGGACGATTTCTAAAACGTATATAATTTTTGATAGGAAAAGGAAAATTATAAAAATTAATTAAAGTACAGAAATTAAATTTGTAATTTATTTTTACAAATATCCAATTAATATAATAAATAATTGTTGTAATCATATATATATTAATATAAATCAAGGCATTTAAAATATAATTTTGAGATGATGTCAAATAAAAACACATTTGCTGAAATGTCTACTAAAATGTATTTAATTACCCAATATGTAGTTTTTATTTAAAAGCACTAAGTGAAAGTACTATAAAAAACAAATAAATACCATGAAATACAAATAAAATAGCCCATAAGTTCTATAAAATGTGCTATACAAGGTAAAAATATATTCTCGATACTTAATCGATATTAAATATTTTTAATCCATTAGCCAATAATAATAAGAAATATTGAAAATTTAAATTAATAAAAAACGTCTCAATAGTAGCGTCCATAATCATAATCAAATATTATTAAATGTTTGTCTGCACGTCTAACTTTATTTATTTATTTTCTTGAATTTCAATTAAGGAATGCTTACTTTCAGTAATTGATATCACTGTTACTATTTATCACTTCAGGCAAATAAAATGTTTGTACTGTCGTGTTTTAGATTCCCATACCATGCAGACCACAAAAGACATTTTCGGTTTTGGTTTATGAGATCCCCGAAGACATTCCCGATGAAGACATTCGCCATTCGCTGTACAAATTTCAAACTGTTGTCGAGGTTGTTAGACTTTATCATGCCGGTAATGTATAATATAAACCATATCATACGGTACCGTTTTAATTCAATATAAAAACGGCATTTATATAGGGAATAATTCAATTATATTAGAAATCCAATAATATTGTATTAAATTCGAATTTATAAGGCAATAAAGAAGTATTATTATATAATACATATTCATAAGAAAAACATTCGAACTACTCATGGGAGGTAAGCATTTTTGCTCGTGCGGTTTTTATTGTATGATTTACGTTTTCAAATTGGTGAACTCACCTTAACCTACGAATTGATAAGGAGTGTTATTGTTAAAAAATAAAACTTATGACTTTTATTTTTCTCAAACATATATTATTATATACATTGTAATGTTGAGTTATATAGTGTACTAGTGTACAACACAATTATATACAAATATACAATATATATATATTTTTTTTTTTTTTTAAAATAAATCATTTTGTATAGTAAATAATAGCATACATTATATTAGTGTATTACATAATATATTATGCGATATAAAATAAAATACATAATAAAATTCAGTTATATATTTTAAAGGTGATGAAATTAATTAATTAGTTCGTGTTTACATAATGCTCGTATACGGGTAATCGGTTTTGGTAGTAATTCGAAAGTTTTCGAGGGAGTATTACTCAAAACGATAATAATAATAACTTATCAAGTTGGAACATCATTAAACATTACTAATGTAAACTACCAAAACAAATTCAATGTAATGCTTAAACGTCAAGTCATTTAACTCGTAAAACAACAGTATTAATTAATCAAATCTCTGAACACATATTACATACCATGTACAATACAAAGTCTGACAATTTTAAATTGAATAAATTGGAAAAAATTATACATTTAAGCTGCAGAAAATTGTATATATTTACAATAACTTATGCTATAAATTAAATATTTCAATTAGCAATATTAAGATTCAGTAGATTTACATTGATAAATTCTTTTATAAGTACCTATCTAACATGCAAGTATAGAATAATAATGTCTGGACCAATTATAAGTAGTATAAATATTATTATATAAATACCATATAGTATTATGCGTTAAAGATATTGTGATGTATAATATACTCGATATGTATAACATAAAATGTATTAAAATTAAAATAGATGTTTCATAATTTTATTTGCGAGTGGATTTTACTTATTGGTAAGAGTTGGTTCTTACACAAATGTTTACTGTTTCTATCTCACACATGAAATGTACTGTTTTATTGCACATTGAAAAACAAATTAATGTAGATAATAAATAGATTTTTTGGTTGTTACGCGTTGTGCATTAGTTATAAAAATTAAGAAAATCATATTATTTCGGGCATTTCTTGTATCATTTATATTGTATTATGTGTTGTAAAAAAAATATTTATACATTTTAAAATAATTTTATATTTACAAAGTTACCATTATCATAACCTTAAAAAAACCTGTACATTTATTTGTATGAAAAAAAGCATATTTGATTAAATTTTAAGTATTATTTTAGTTGTGTAAACTATAACAGTAACATCAATCTAAACTCCAATTACATTAGATACCTAGATGACCTTTCTTATTGACTAGTCTTAATAATGAACGCCGCAGTAAAACAGAATAAAATAAATAAATAAATAAAAAGTAAATTCTGTAGCAGTAGGTCATACAAGTGACAATATTTACAATCTAGATTCTAGATCGATATTAATGGATGGGAAATAAAACATATAAAACAAAATAAAATTGAAAAATAATAATAATAGAAAAATTATCACTTAATAATAATCTATCACGTGGAGATGCAAAACGATTTTACCACGTCCAGTTGCTATTTGACCACTCTTTTATACATTTATGCCATATTATACATATATTGGATTGCATGTAAAAATGTACGTCGGCTTCTAGTCTTCTCGGACGTTATCTTCTCTTCCCATAGCTCCTCATATTTCTCTTGTAAATACGTCATCGTCATATATACCAATATAATATTACATGCGTACGAGAAATATTGGTTTTCGTATTTGAATATATTTCCGTTTTTTTCCCTTATATATATTATACATATAGTAAAACATCAACATGTACACGTCATGTTTTTTACGTATATTTTTCAATGGGATAACTCGAAAGAGAGTATAAAACGAAATACTTTTGAAAACTATACTCAGAAAATCCCACTTACATATTATAATATATATTATGTATACTCTATATCCATAATATACGCGTGTCCGGCGGCGATGCCTCTGCGGAAGTGTTGGATTAGGCTTGTAGAGAGTTTTTTCTTTTCTTTTCTTTCTAGCCACCCCAACCACTTTCACTCATTCCCTCACTCGTTAACCAACACCCGATACGTCAAGAGACAATATCTCGGCACGCCGAAATAATGTTTGCTGATTCTTATTATTTCATCCGAGGGTTTGTTGCCAGTTAAAGAAACGTTGTCTACAATTTTAGAATTTTCATTGTAAAATTTGTAGAGATGTCCATAATCAATAACGGAATGAAAGTAAAAAACTATAAATACTTTTGCTTTACTAAACTAAATGATTGTAATAGCCATGGCACTATCAAACAATTTGGTTTTTCTTTCATAATTTTTGTAAAACAATATAGTAATTCATATTCTGGATCAAAATATTTTTCTGAAAATTTCAATACAAAAAAATTACATTTTGAAGGATTAGTTAATTAATTGTTAAGTATTTAAAGACTAGATGTATGTATCAAACTTACCTCTAAAAAATATTTTCCATTGAAAAATTAAATAAAAAAATTAAAATTTAAGTTGTCGTTCATAAAGTTTAAATTAAAAAATGATAACGAGAAAAAAATATTGTTTGCAATGACTTCAAATTATGTTATAAAAATATTTCAAAAACACTGATACTTTTATAGACTATTATATTTTACTATTTTAGACTATTTATCTTTAAAATAATTACCTTATCTTTATAGGTATCTGTGTGTGTGTGTGTGTGTAGATATCAGGTCTAAAACAAAATACAATTAACATCATATAGCGGTCTAGGATATTGGGATCCAATACCCAATACCCTCCCACAATCGGGTTGAGTTTTAGTTAATATATTATTGTAATACGAGACATATTCGAAAAGTAAGGGCCGTTCGCTTATATTTCCAAATTGACAAGTCGTAACACGTTTAAACTTGTATATATCTGTACGTGCACTACCCGTGCATTTATTTCAGAAGTTGTTTTGATTCAGTAGTAATTTTCCTATTTGTGCGTACAGTAGAAAATGTCCGCGATAATCGCTGCTCCCGCCAACTGTGAAGTTCGCGCTGTAATAAGATTTTTTTGTGCAAAAGGATCCTCAGCTGCAGAAATTCATCGAGATTTATGCCTAGTTTATGGACCTACTGTAACGAGTGAAGGAAAGATTAGACAATGGTGTCGTGATTTCAAAAATGGACGAACAAATGTTCATGACGAAGAGCGGAGTGGAAGGCCCAGTATGCAAACTGATGAAATTATTTCTCTGGTGGACCAAAAACTGCGATCTGATCGTCGGCGAGCTTCTATGCAGATGGGTTAAAGAAGCTAATGAAGCGGTACGAAAAATGTTTAGAAGTAAACGGCGATTACGTGGAAAAGTGAAATTGATTAGTAGGAAACTAAATATGCTAATAAAACCTATTTCATTTGATTATAATTTTTTTACGATAAAACAGCTTTTACTTTTCGAATATGCTTCGTAATACAATTTTATTCTATGAATAAGTTGATATCACTGCAGGCTATAATTCACTGCAAAAACAATATCTAAACTGTAATTCTTAGCCTTATACGTATAATATTATATCGTATTAATCATTACCTCTATATATGCATAGAAGACAAGACTTTCTGATTAGTTTGAGTCAACTCAATGAAAATATGAATATTGAGTTCAAACTCTATCTGCAGATTTAAATCAGTTACCGAAAAAAACAAGACGAAAAAATTTGGTAAATATATATTAGGTATCAAGGTATGCAAGGTATATGAGGTATGGGAGTTGTTTATATTGTTAAATTATTTTAAATATATATATATATATATAAAAACAAAAAGAACTGTTTTTAATTCACCGATTAATTCAAGGTACTTTTGACATTTTTGGATTAAAAAAAAAAATTATAATTACAACTGATAATTAAATAATAAAAAAATTTCGATTTGTTTCTATTTTTCTTGCAATTTGTAAGACTACGATTGTTTCTAATATATTATTTTTGTCAAAGTGACGGATGTCAATAGTAGAAAATGCTTTACCCGTTCAACCAATATGGTTTTAGATTTTTAGTGAGGGTGCAATATCAAATATTTTTCAAGTGTGAGGTATTTTGGAAACCATTTTTTGTGTTGATCAAAAAGCTAAAATAGTTTCTTTCGACGCTGCTTTAGATACTCATACTTACAACGTCTTTTTACGTTTATTCTGAAATGTTATCACAAATATGGTATATAGTATACACTGTACCAAAAACTTGGAATAAAATTATTAATGCATCAGAATTTAGTATATTATTTTAATATTCACGGATTTCTGAAATTATTTAAAAAAAAAATAATGTATTTGTTAACGATTTCAATTTGATATTATTAAAAAAATTAGCTTATAAGAATTTTCATTTAACAAAACATACGGTAGTCGGGTAGTACTTATATACTGAAAAATTTGATCCATTTAAAACGTTTTCAACAGTGTAAGAAAACATGGAACGATATCCTCGATAGACAATAATATTATATAATATCAACTACGTGCAATTATAGCTGTCCGGTAAATATATTAATATTGTGTACACTATTATAATAGCTACTTTGGGCATTGAAATTCGATGCGTCATTTCTGTATTTGATTATATATTATATAATATTATAGTCGTTGTAATAATTCGCATATATTTATAAATTTGTATTGTACCACCGTGGGCTATAATATGCTATAACAATATTCTAATCGCAAATTCCTCAGCTGTTGGCGTACAATTGTTTATAAGTTTAGAACTCCGCATAATTAATATCGGATATTACGCAATTCGTCGTCGTGTTTGTTATAGATTCGACGTGAGTTTTATGTACAATTTTAGCCACACAACATGATATTATGTAGATTGCTCATGATTTTGTATTATTTTGATGGGTTGTATACCTAATATTATAATATACGATTTTTGTTTTATATGGAATACAATAAAACAAATAAGTATTTCCTATAGGTACGGACAATATATAACTATAAACCAACAGATTGTATAGGTTATTATAGACATAATTGAAGTTCAATTTTTTGAAATAATAATATCGTATCATATCTTCTGAAAATTTAAAACATTCTAAAAAAGTGTATAATTATTTACTAATTTATGTACATATAACTGAAAATACATTTAAATCTTTTTTAAAATTCCGAAAATAGTGTTGTGCTACGTTTTAAAATCATTTTATTAACATTTAACACAAACAGAGCAAGGAATACATTGCTAGTTCTAGTGGTTTTCTTTTTAAACAAGAAATTGTGGTATATTATACTGAAAATCATTAACTATCTATAGAATGAAATCGGACACGAATTATTATTGTACATTGTTGTATACATTACATGGAATGTTTATCGAATTTCTCAATAATATTCGAGAAATGATAGAAAAAAGATAATGTAAATGCGAAAAGCTATCGATACGCCACCAATAATACTATGTTACCCGATCACAGAGAGTCGAACTATGCTTGGGGCTATAATAACTGTCTGGCGCAAAGTAATACGATAATCATTTTATACGCACACACCACGATCGTGGTATGGTATTTTCAATTTCTCTTGTTCACAATATCGGTAAACTATTTAGAAATATATACATAGCTACGTAAAGCGTTGGAATTCGTATATTATGTCTAGGCATGCATTTTCCTAGCGTATATAATATTATAGTTACATCCATACTAATATATGTTTATTATTTTTATAATAATAATGATAATTGCCATTATTATTATTATTACTTAACATAAATATTATATTGTTGGTAACGGGTTTCCCAAGAACCCGTTATTTATAGGAACTTAATTCAGTTAGGGTTTTCAGAGGCCTTTGAGCCCTATAATTTAACCGTAGCTTGGAAACTTCACGAAAGCTATAGTTCAAATAATAAATTTCACCTGATATAATTTATAATTAGACAATCATAATTAAATATTATAACAAAATCTTAGTTAAATATTTTATTATGTAGCATAACGAATGACTTATGAGTGTTATAGTCATCCGGAGTTTCTTAGTGTGCGGGCTACGGTTGGCCCAGAACTATAGAACTTGACATTGTGTGTGTCTCATTTATGTTAGCAATGGTATATATGACTATAATATGTCTAGTGAGCCTTAATCCTTATTTCTTACATTAATGTTTATACTTTATAGTCTGTATCAGTGTCACACATTCGTGATCCGTTACATTACCCCTTAAAATAAAATAAAAAAAACACGAATCACAACAATAAAATGCTAACATTATACAAGGATAACTTTTACATAAGTTACAGAAATGTTTTTTTTTCTTTTTATAAACTTACAGATATATATATAAATTTATTATTTTTTTTTTCACGAAACATCTTTAAGCATTCATATGACATAGAAATAAACTTTGTGTTGATTATATTTTCACTATCAAGGCTATCTGAATTTGATTATTCTATGCTTCTGTTCGACATATATACATTTTCTATGTATTATAATTTATAATTCAATATTTGTACTGCTTGGACCGTTGTAAAAAGTATTGTAGTTGCCAGTAATTCGTTAATTTTATGTTTTATCCGTTGTATTTACAGTATACAATAGTACACGTACACTGCAACCGATTTGGTAAATAGTATATTATCTGAAAAAAATAAAATTCAAATTTAATAAACTCTCAACTGTACAATTACACCAATCAAACTTTTTAATTTAATTGGAATTAATATTATGATATTAACCAAAAACAGTATTTATTTTGTTAATTCTTTAAAATAATATCTTTTTTTAAAACGACGTTCATGATAAATAGTTATTTATCTTGAAGTTGCCTATTGGATTAGTTTCAAATTAAACTTAAATTCCTACATACGTAACTATATTCAAGCATAATAATAACAAAATCCACACTAAATTCAATACCCAAGTTTGATTCCGTATCTACATTATTTTCATACATCAAAAACATGCTACTAAATACAATTTTAAGTCTGCTTAAAAACATGATATTAATTATATTATAATTATTATTCTTCACGGATTAAAGACTATAATAATAAACCTGACATTCTAAAACGAAGATACCATTGTAATATTGCGTATATATGTGCAATGTGCATACAATTTTATAAGGCTATAATTAAAATCTCTGAGTACAAAATTTGGGAAATCTTAAGATGACAAGCACTTCATTAGAACAAGAGCTTACTGAGTAACATAGATTATTGGTCTGGTTTAAAACTTATACGCAGAATATAATTTACTATAGGCGTTTAGGCGTACTGAAATATTTTATTATTATTGAAACAAGTAACTCTTGTACGATTCTTATACAAAGGTCCTTTTACGAGGGATAAATTTTATGCAACACTTTATAATAATATAATATACTTGCATGCCATGTTTAGTGGACGATAATAAAATTATGTACACGAGGGACTTCATTTTTGGTTTACGACATGGGAATATTTCAGCTGAATTTCGTTTTAAGGCACACACATCGAATCACAGTGGCGACACAGTACATACGTAAAAATAGAATCTAAAAAAATAAAAATTAATTAATGCCCTGCTTTAGTATATCTGTTATTATATCGTTTTGTATTTTTTACAAAATTTATTTTAAACCGCAACTTATAGCTGTGATTTGTTTTCAATACAGAACAGAAAACTTTACTGAACATATTGATTGTTACTGGATGTGGTTTATTATATTCATTGTATTAATATTTTAAAAAATACAATTTCGTACGATACATCTATGTTTTGGTAAGATGGAAGAAGAGATATTATAATAAAATCGTTACATGATACAAAACTCAAATATACTGGATAGCAAATAATGTATACTTATTACAGCTCGACTAATTACTCTACGAGATTGTGATTTTAAATGTATAGGTATAAAAAGTTTGTTATTTCATATTGTTATCGATATCCTCATAATCACACAAACAGACACGCTAATAATATCGATTATTTTGATTGTATTTTAAACAATCGTGCACGTTGCGGGTCTTCTATATTATATGTGTATAATTGTTATAATATATATTTATATATATATGTGATACGGCAAGACACTCACTGTGTGCGCGTAAAAGGAATTTCAACATTACACAGCCGGATGTATCAGCGGGTAGCTGATATGGTATATATATGTTAGTGATGATTGACGGGAGGGTAGTGGAGTGTTATATCCGTTTCTACGGTTTCGACAGCAGAGCTGGCTATTGTCGTCACGATTTTCCGAACCCATTATTCCCGAGAAAATTACTCCCGCCGTTACTCTTCTGTATTACACATACACACACTCATATTCAATAGAATATTATATGGTTTCATTTCATTCTCGTATTTTTTATCGTTCCGAAAAACAAGTTTGCATGACGTACACGACTAACCGAGTCCAAATACGCATAGAAATTACTTTGCCGCGCTGGAAGTCTCGTAACCGGCTTCGGGTTTTTTGATTTGTATTCAGATATTATAGTTTCAAAACGTTACTACCACATATATCTAGACATAAACCTTGATTAAACCTGATGAACCAACATTGCGCATATAAAAAGACTCGTATTATGTTAGGTTAGTATATTTTATTAGGAGAGTAGTCGTACATGAAATACAAATACGTTTATTATATATATATATGTACAGGAGTATTCCACAAAACGTTTGTCTACTAATCTGCTTATCTAAATTTAAAATACTTATAACTTATCAACTAATCTTTTAAAATTCAGTTTAAGGTTTTAAGCGTACTAGCGGATATACTACTAACCTACTCACATCATACGGTACATCGATATTTGCGTATATTATTTTAAATAACAGCTAACTAGTAAAATTATACGAAATAATATTATTATAATTACTGTAAAATATGTGTGATTTTTATTTTGTCAAAAATTTAGTTAATCTATCGTGTAGAAAAAAAAATGCATACAGTGAAACTTTCATATAATGAACACCCATTTTACGAAATTTTTTGTTCAACAAAATATTTTTAAGAACTATGACCTTCATTCTTAATTATACAAATAATGAATCCGATGTTTCTATATAACGAAATAATTATTCGACAAAAACCGATTTTTGTAAATGTTGTCACTATAAAATATTAAACATTGTTCTAAAATTATGCATGAACAATATATCCAATAAAGATAAGACACCGAAGGTAGACAAACTGATTAACTTTACTGCAGTACTCCAGTTTCAATATTGATGCAAGCGGGTATATATATGAATTTTCTCTCGTTTTCTCTTCGGCCATACATAAAAAAATGTCGAAATGTAAATTTATCTATCTCCAATAAATTTGAAATTTTAAAAAAAGTTGATAAAGGTATTAAAAAAAAGATATTGCCTAAAGATATGGTATTCCAACAAGTTCTCTATCAACATAACGCATTAATTATTTCTTTTAAGTTATAAGACTAAAAACTAAATTAAAATGTAATATGATATTTGAAGTTATTTTTTACACACCACATTCAACATAGAAGTATATACATACATACATTAATACATAATTAAATTTAAAAAAAAGTTGAAAAAAATACATAATTCTATTTAACGAATTCCTTCATATTACGAATTTTTTTTATTGCTTATTCGACTTCGTTATATGGAAGTTTCACTGTATATACATGCATGTAAATACTTATATAAATATATAAATGTATAACAAAATACCCTTAGAATCAATAGATTGATTTTTTGTATGCAATTATTGAATCCAAGTTGAACACATACTTAAATATTACAGTAACCTAATTCATGATAGGTACATTTGACACTTAATATACAGCAGAGCTACTTCTCCCTTTTTTTTTTATTATTAAAACAATACCTAGACCAAATTATTATTATTATTAGGATTTTTCATAAAAAAATATGTATTTTTATATAGCTTATCCTAATCTAACTTATTTTATGATGCTCAGTGTCGTATTCACTTGAAGTTACGTTTTTAATATACATAGCACAAATTAATTGTACGTACATATCATTATCCCGCGTGAATATTGGTATAATATTATTATGTTGGACACAAGTAAATTATAATATATTATTATTATACAATAGTAATCCGCATCCATTGCCAAATTATTGCAGAACTCAAATATTACAAAAATATTTTTTTTCCTTGTAAAGAAAATACTCGTTTAGTGCAACTCGTTGTGTGGTTATGTTATCTGCTATAGCAATAATATTATTATCAATGAACAATAAAACTAATTTACATAGCGTTTTGGAACGGAATTCATATTACTTAACCCATCTTTAACACATAATACAATATATTATATGAATGACAATTTTTTTTTAGAATATTAAATCACTGTTTATGAATGAAAAAAAGGGACAGTCACGATATTATCTGCCGGATGACATTTTTCGTTTCGACAAAAATAAATACCTCACAGATAATATAATACGATTTTTGTGTATAGTGTCATTACTATAAGTTGTAACAATACCCGATATACCTGTCACTATACCAACATAACGCATATCAATAAATTATTAACAAAAACAACCTATCTGGTTATCATAACAATACAATTATCGTTTTTAATTAAATTTAAATGTTACGTCGTGTTACAAAAACGTGGCGATGAAAAATAAGACAACGCAACGGGGAATTACAACAGGGTTCTTTTCGATGATATTATATCTACATTTGTTTTGCTATTTTAACCCCATATCATAAAATACAACCAAAATATAATAATGTAAAATTATTTTGTAATATTAATTTTTATATAGCAGGGTTTGATGATGTATGTATTTGATACATGTACCGATTATCACGACTATTTTTGATTATATTTGTCATTTTTATTTACTTAAAAATGAACTCAATTGTTATAAAAATGATACACATTTTATTTTAATACAAGGTTCGTTTTATTTTTAATGAGGTACACGATTTATCGCACGTTGATAATATTATATTTTAACAAAATCATGCCCATAAATACCGATAGGTCGATCCATATGACAACCATGTACCTAAAATGCCTATTTACATCGCCGTGTCTTCATTATTCTATTATTTAAATACGTCAAAATAATATTATTTTTTCATAAATAATTGCAATATTAGCAGATATTAATCTTCCTTTATACATACAAATTAATGCTAAATAAGTTCATGCATCTCCTCAATTTATGCCATACATAAAAAATGGCACTAATCGGTTAGATTTTAAATATAGTATATTATTATTATTATTATTTAATCTACTGGAATATTATATCTATAATTATTCAAACGTGTTAAAGTGTATTTTTGACAATTGTCTACTAGACTATTTTTTTTTTAACTATAATTTGACTACATCACGACTTGGTGATTTTACACTGAGCTACTTTAAATACCATTATTATTTAACATCTTTAACTGAACACTTTTTGATGTATAATTTATAAATATTGTGTATCAATAATAATATTAACGTAAGTGTGAACAATTTAAAAAAAAAATGTGGAAGGGTAGTTCGCCGCAGTCACTAATGTGTGTTGCGGTCAAATATCGTCCAGTGTGGCTAGTTCTCGGATGAACGACTACTTAGGTTTAGCTACGGATCCACGTCTCATAAAAACACATGTCCCTCGACTAACCGTCCTCTCCCCCACAAATGACCACAATTGCCGATACTTAAAATTAATTTAAAAAAATATATATAATAATAAAATAAGCAATATTTTTTCATAATAAGTTATGCAAAATAATAATAAAAAATAAATGGTTAATTACTATTTATCAATATAATTGCAATTATAAGAACCAACATATACATGATTCATGTTTTAAGTATTTATGAAATCCAGATTCTAGAGGTAAATTGCTAGCTAAGATTTTTTTTATACGGCGGCTCTTGAGCAAATATTGAAGCCTTAAATTGTGTATTTTTTATGACTTTCTTTATAGTAAAAATACAATACTCATCGTTTGGATATTAAACTGTAAGTTTATTATATCCTAATATATGTATATAAAGCACGATAAAATCCCAAGATCCGGATATTGTCTAATGTTAATGTTGAGTGAAAATCTAATACTTACCGTACATATTCAAAACTTTGTTTCGCCTATGTTTTGTGTGTATTATACATCTATATACCTAACCTAACCTAACTGAAACATATCAATTTTATTTTTAGCATAATTATATCAAGCTAATTCCTTATACTGTATTTAAGCGAGAATGATATAATGTAAAATATATAAGATACAATTGTAAAGATTATAAGATAAAAGTATTATATTCTTATTTTGTTTACATATACTGAAAATTTAAAACATCTTTGTGAGTCTGAAAATAATTTTGATGATGGAAAATTTAGCTATACTCCTAATCATTTTTATCAATTTTAGACTATACATATTTTCAAACATAATATTTATATACCGGTTATATATTCATTTTTGGCATAAAAATCTGAAAATCAATAAACTTTTATGTGTGGTCGGAAATAAAAAATGTATATGTTACTTTAACAGATAACATTTTCAATAATATACAAAAATGTCGTTCAGATTTTGAAAATTCAGCTCAGAGCGCAGTTTTTAATTATTCCCAAGTTGTCAGTTTCATTTAGCCTAATATTTAATTCAACAAATTAAAAAAAAAAAGGTTGCCCAAACACATTGCAATTTTTAAAAAGTTAAACAAACGCAAACCACTTAAAAAAAATATATTATATTAATTTATTATACAAACCTAGGGAAAATAATGTAGCCATAGAATATATTAAATATATTTAAATATATGTCTGTTATATTTTATTAATAAATTTATTAGTAAACATCATTTATATACATAGAATAGATTAACCTTTAATGATATATGTATATCAAAATTAACAAAAATTATGCATTCTTACCAAAACGGGACAAAAGTTTTGGAGTGATAGTTGTCGCTGTTAAAAAGTTGATCAATGACGTAGAGTAAAAATTTGTTTTGCTATGATGTTTAAAATCCGAAGGAAAAATGATAGATGTATTGATTTTAAAATTATGTGTGTTTTTATCTTTATTTTTTTTTTTTTTTTTGTGTGTGTTAACATCATTTCTACCAAAAAAAGTGTTTCTATTCCTTGGTCAACATTTTTTCTAGTGCAAAAATTAATCTAGTTGGTTATTTTAGGAAGTCAAAATTAAATATTCCTAATAGTTTTCAAAAGTGTCAGGGAAATCAAAACAAATAACCATAGATACTTTACATTTTTACCCAATATTTTATTAACATTTTTTATACATCATCAAATTTTTGAAATATTTTAACTATTTTTAAGCTATTTATATGCATAAACATTTATTTTCTTTAATGATTAGTAACACATTTTTCGTAGGAGCAAAAAGTTTGAAAATGTAATACAAGATTTCCTCATGAGTTGATATAATAGAAATTGAAAATATTAAAGATACATTGTCATATATTTTTGTTTGATAGCCATTTGTGATTTAAAATTCGTTAAAATTAGCGGCATTGGACGAAAGTACTGTTCATAGAATAGAACAGAATTCACAAAAGATACACAAGGAAGAATGATTATATTTTAGTTTTCAAAACTAATAAATCAGAGATTTAAAACGATATTTAAAATACATAAAAATATTATAGACTTATTAATAAATACTTAAATAGGCAAGAGCTATTGTGATACCAAAATATATAAAAGAAAATCTTAAAGAAAATTAAAATTTTTACAAAACACACCAAATGTTTCAAAAAAAGAAATTCAGGCAAGTAGGTACCGCTCTGCTATGAATTAGGTGTCGTGTGGGTCACTCGGTTATGGATGTATTAAATCGAAATTTAATGGTATAAAATTATTTTATAATATATAATATATCTATATATTTTTTTCTAAACTGACCTAGGGTCAATCGTCGAATAACGGTAAATTAAACTAAATAATAGTCTCATTTTAATATGTAGTCAAAAAAAGAATAATTTATAAAGCCACGTCCTTATTAATTATTAATAAATATAGAATAAATTCATAACGCAATTTTATACGCACCATATGTCGATATAATATGTGCTTTGGTTTTAAGATATGCAAGCTAAAAGTTTAAATCAATGCATTAATTGGTAAGACATTTAACATAAAAATGATTTACATCATATCAAATAATTTCATGCCGCATAATACTATGGATGATGAAATGCGTAATTAACAACACGAGTTATGTGAGTTATGTTTCCGTTTATAAGACATATAATCGTTTGCCGTCAAATCATGTTGTGTGAGGGGATGAATTTCAGGTGGTGGGGGGGGGGTAGTTTAAAATTATATAACCAGCTAAATATGTATGGTTATTATAATATTATAACAAAATGTTTGGAAATAATTAATATAGTCATACGAAATCTTAATATTATAGATTACAATATATCATTATTATGTTCCTGATATAAATAAACATAATATTGAAAACTTCTGAAATTTTTATCAAAGTCAGCTTTCGTTATAATAATAACAATATTTTAAAAACAACATCAATCATAATGATTGTCATCAATTTATGGAGCGTATATGACATTGATCTCTATTGTTGTCGCTGATGGAGAGGTGTGTTGTATGATGTGTGGGCATTTGACCTTTAGAGGAGGGAGTAATTACACCTCCCGTGATACATAGAGTATAATTCAAGTATCTCTGATATTTGGCCGATCAACAATAAGCTTCTACACAGTTTTTCGTAGTGTTTAATTTCTACCAGACGTATTTTAAATCCATAAGTTATTCAATCTGATTTTTATTTCTAATTAATTTACAACTATAACAAGTGCAATCTTTTAAATTTTTAAATTCGTATGGAGTTGTATATAGAATTCGGTAGAAGTGTTTTAAACATCTAATTATAATACGGTTATACTGTCTGGATACAATTCGATTGTAAATACATTTTTATTTTGGTGAATATGATGTATTGTGTTTATATATAAATGAGAATGTCCCGAATGACTGATTTATAATCATCGGAGTTCCGAATCTATAAAAGCTATAGATTTGAAATTTTGATGGTAGATTTATATTATAATTTTACCGTGCATTAAAAAAAGATTTTCCAAAATTCGCATTTTAAAGAGGTGCTCACATAAGAATTTTGAAATTTACGATGGAAATCGAAAATCATTTTTATTGATTAATAGTTGCAATTGGCTACAACTTACAGACTATAATAGTAATAACAAAAATAAATTATAGAAATTTGTATTTTATTTTGTATATAAATTGTAATTAGTTAATTGGGCAGATCTGGTAAACGCATACATCAAATCGTCGCGTTTACAGACTTGAAATAATAAATTATATCTCAAATTATATCATATGACAGTTGTTATATACATTGTTATTTTTTACGGACAATGTAAGATTGCCATCCATTAAAGTTAATGCAAAAACAAATGAACAAAATGAATATTTGTCTGTATATCCTTTATGCACTTCTATACTATTCATCCGATCGCCATGAAACTTTTGGAAGTTATTGAGTACACTCCCATAAAGATTTATAGCATATCACATTCTATCCTATGTACATATTATACGCTAAAAATTCTAGGAAAACTGAAAGTGCTATTTTTCATAGGATATATATGTATAATCTCTGTTTATTTATAGGGTTATTAATGGTTACAATTTTAAAACTATTATAATTAGTAAGAATGTGGCAAATACATATTTTTTACAAATAAATTTATAAAAAAAACAAATCTTTGGCATAGGTCACCATTGCGATGTTTTTAATGTGCCTAATATTCTGATTTCACTTACTTACGCAGCTCGCGGGGTCCTTAATCCGCCGCAGGTGGATTGTCTACCTGATAATATACTGCTCGTATATACTGAAGCAGTGAGATTACCTACCTATCTAGCTTAGTTCTATGTAAATAATTTGAGGTTATTCTTAACTTAATCTTTGGCTCGGCAACGCTGAGCGGGACAGCTAGTAATTTATAAATTAACGCTATGAAAATACACAATATTATATTTCAAATTCTTAAGATGGTATCACTACCCCAGAGTGGCCAAAATATTGTATTGAAGATAATTATGCACCGTTTACAAATACAAAGAATATGTTTTCTAGACATATAGTGAGTACTGAGTATAATATATAGTAGCATTACACACCACGCCTTATGAATTCATTCAGTCTACACGTGGGTTTGATATTTTTCGATTTTTAAGCGAACGGAAACATAACCATACAATAAGTAACTTCTAAAAACAGTGGTTCCTACCAAATCACGCTCATTTACGATAAAAAATGACTATGTTTTATGCATCAAGAGATAAGGTTGGAGAGCATTACAATGGGATGGGTGGTTGTTTGAACTACGTTTCGCAATTCCGATGGCGGGGTTAACGCGGTGACGTGGCGAATGGCGATATAATATGGGCGCGTGCGTTTCTGTCCATAATATAATATAATGTTATTATCATCGTCGTAACCGTCATCATCATTATTATTGTTATTATTATAATTTTTGGTCTACAAAAAGGAACATTTTACGTGAATTAAAAATAAATATTAATAGTGCCAGCGCCTCCGCCGAGTCCATTTGTACTGATTAAACCAACATTTTATTTATTTACTTTTTATTTATTCTGTCCTTCGCGTCCGACAACCGGAGTTGGTATTGCTTTGCACTATAGTATATTATATTATTATGCCGGCTATAATATCCGCCTAACATAATATGCTCCGACCGAAAATCTTTTGCATTATGTATATTATTGCGCGCTCGCTCACATTAGAAACTATAAAAATATACGACGGTGGATTATATTATACACAAAAGTTTCTTGAATGTATATATGTGTGGGTAGGCGGATTGGTTATTTTTCTCAGCCTCTGCGGCTCAGCTCGTTCGCATATTATATACATATTTTCTCGAACATATACATCAATATTGATACATATTATTATTACCCACAATACGTATCTACGTCCGTCTATATGTGTATTATACTCGTTTATCGGACGTGGTCCGACCGGTATGTATAAGAAACTGCTCGGGAGTTCTCGGCGAGGACTCTGCCGCAAGGGGGTTGATTTATTTTATATACGCGCACTCACACACACCCACACAAACCCATATATATATATATATATGTATATGTATATGTATACACTCTCTATTGGTGGCGTACACGCGCGTTGTGTCGACTACATCGTTTATCACGTCAGTTGTCCGCGCGCGAGTTCTCCTGTGTGGAGCGTTGGAAACGGTGCTGGCAGCGGGGAAGTAGGGTTGTTGTACGAGCAGAGTCGGTTATTAATACCTTCGACCGACTACCCCGACTACTATATATATATATATATATTCATATACCACATTATACCGCTGTGTATACCACGCTCCCTCTCTAATACTATACACATAAACATACACGCAAGAGTGGATGCGGTGTACGTGGGCAGTGGCGGCGGCGACAGCGCGCGCAACAGCCGCGAGGTGCGCGGAAGAGTGTTTGCGCGTGTACTTTTCCACCGTCGCCGTCAACGAATCATTTGTTTAAACCCGTCCGTTGGGCAGACGGAGGTAGAGAGCTCGAGACTAACGACCGGTCGCCGGTCTAATAAAGAATTCCCGTAACGTTCGTGACCTTTTCCGCGCTCGTATTTTCAACGACAGGGGTGGGGTGTTCTGGTCCGCCACTCGACCCCTTCACACGACCGACATAACCCTGCAAGTCAGTCCTACGGCCCACCTGCATTCCTACACTATATCCTCCGAACTGTTCGGCAGACTGAGTGTGCCGCCGCTGCTACAATTCTTACAACGAAATTCGAAATTTCTTCCCCCCCCCACATCCCATGATAAACACGACCCACCAATAGCCAAGTAGCCCGTTGCTTTATTGCTTTGAACATTTTGTACCTAGTCGTATTAAATTAGCCGATGTAATAATTTACTATAATAATGCCGAGTTGCATAAACAATTTATTAATTTAATGGTTCACTAAAATTTAATGTACCAAATCATATTTAAGGGACCATTAGGATTCACTATTAATTTATTAGATGTTTAGTGAATTTGCATGAAACCTGGAATTAGTATACTGATATCATCCATACATTGAATCCGTATCGATAAAAATAATGTACATCATAGTTCTTACGAAACAATGTTATTTTAAAACGCATATGGCGCCTTCCAACATAACAATTTAGCTTCAGTAATCAAGATAATATGTCCACAATCACAGTACCTATAATATATAAGCATATTAAAAATAATTAAAACACTGATTAATTGGCATATTTTTCAAATATCTGTTATATCATTGTTTTTTTTTTTTTGAAAATCATAATATATTAAATAAATTAATGTTTAAAAATTATCGCATTATATACACTATACAGTTATTAATTCAGTAAATATCTACATATCATGAACATTATAGTAACCCATAATGTTATAAAAAAAAATTGTACTACGCGTGCATTGTGAATTTAGATTATAATATAGACATAAGAGAGAGATCTCTTTGTACCACATTCAAATCATTTTAATGAGAAACAAATTTCCAACAAATTTTTAGCAATACAGATTTTTTTTTCTAATTTAACACTAAACAATAAACATATATTTGATTTTAAAGTAATTTGTTTGAAATATGGTTCATTATCCTTTTTTCTTAGATATTTAGACTCACTATCATTAAAACACCTTCATATCAATGATGTTTTAATGCAAACAGTTTAACTAAATTATACTTATTTGTTATGTATAACGTATACGTATTTACTAGTATAAGTTAAATATAAATATAGTGTATGGTACTTGTTATATCCATATTGCATTGTTTCAACTTCAGACACACACATCGTGTCGAGGCCTCTGCAGAGTAAAAAAATACGAGCTGTGGTAAAATTATATTATAATACATTCCTATTTTTACTAAATACAATTTTTTGTATCACAAAAAAAAACGATAATATTATGGAATTTTTAATTATATTCATTGCATAGATAAAATTCGGGAATAAAAAAATATACAAATTCCAATCAAATATTACATACAGGTGCATAAATAAATGATAAAATAGTTAATCATGAGAAGATGCCTAAAATAAAAAAAGTTGAAAATCTGAATTATTTTTTTTTTTAGTTGTTTTAAATTTAATTTCGTATGTTTTGCTTAGTTTGTATATAAACTATAATGGCATCAATAAATTATACCTATTGTTTTATCTACTGTAATTTCTAGTCAAATTATCTTTTAGTGACTGTACTTATTGTAGGTACAGAAAGGTAAAATTGTTACAAAACGATAGTCATTCGCATTTGAAGGTTTTTAGCTATTAGAGATTTTACTAATCATATTTGATAATATTACATAAATGACTAAACAGTTTTTTCACAGTTAATTGCCAAACATTTTGAAAAAAATATGATTTGACGAGTCAAGTATCTATTTACGAATAAAACAGAAACGTCGTTATCGTAAAATATATTATGCAATCGACACGCGTTGTTTTTCCATTGGTACCTACCTACTTTATCGATTCGAGTGAAAATGTTCGCAGACACGTGGAGTAATAAGACAACTCCTACCTCATCCCCACTCAACCCAATCTAGGTAAACGCGTTTACACCCACAAAACAATATTATTATGCGTACGTGTGCTATTTTTATCTTTAAAGAAACAATCGCCTATAGTCATAAAATATATAGAAGTATACAATTTTTATTTCATATATTATTATATTATATGCTGTAGAGCAAAAAAATATATCGTAAAATTATTATTTTTTTTTTTAATTTTAATGCTTTGTCATTTTATATTTGCAATTTTTTCTACATTTCACTCCCTCTGATAAAAATAAATTCCAAACTTTTATATTTACTTTAGATAAATGTGAATAGACGACCTATTTTTTCATTTCCATTTGTACCAGTCCGATGCTTTAAAAAATAATGAAAACAAAAACATATTAAATATAATAATCATTTTAATATAATTTGATCCAATCGTTAACACATGAATGACTTCTTCACTTTCAACAGAACAAATAGCTATTTCCGTATTAAAATTAACTTTTACTGTTAGATTATAGTTTTTTTTTTTATGAAATAGAAAATATTTATTTGTACTTAAAGAAGAGTTTCAAAAATATGTGGAAAAATTATTGGTACATCCTAAGTGGACACAAAAATATTGTTCAGGCTATGAGAACGACATATATTTAGTACCAAAGAATTATAATTTAATATTTCCCTCTCTATTTTGTATTTTTTTGATATAATACATAAAATATATTATATGAATTTATATTGTGGTATATTTACGTTTAAATTCTATACAATTATTTTATTATTATTATTATTATTAATTTGACTTTATTAAAAATCCTATACAGTATTTTTGTTTGCAATTTAAATATTTATAAATTATAAGTCATACAATTGATTAACAAATCTTATTTTATTTAGTAAATTTACATTATACAATTTGATCAGTGTATGTGGTTACTGTTGGTCTGTATTGAAAATAAAACAATATTTCATGAGTTAAGCAATATTGTCAAAAGACTGGATCGAATCATGAAATGATTCTAGATCGAAAATCTTAGTTTATCTTTTACTTTTTAAAGTTTTCGCTCTATGTAATTCATTTTAACAATTTTTTAATACATTTTCTAAGAATTCTATCTTTTTTCCATTTTTTTTTTATTTACCAGCTTCAATTGCATTGTACATACAATTTCTTGTAGATTCACTATTGAATATTGATAGATTAAAATATATAATAAACTGATTATCGGATATTATGTACTATGATCTCGAAACTAAGAAAATGTGTATAATTCATACATTGAATAAAAAACTTATAAAATAGAAACACCACTATATTTTTATATCATAACCATTTAAATAGTAAATTTGAAAATTGAAACTTGACAAACTATTATTAAATTTTTGTCTTCATAAATCTATAATAATCCATCTCATAATCTATTTCTCGTGTCTACTTTATAATAAGTAATAAATTATGACATCAATAAATTATTTTTACACCAAATACATTATTTTACCAGAACTAAAACCAGCCCTATTACTTACTTAATCATATATTGATATATAGTTTCTACACTAAGCTTTATCAAATATATTATAATTATAATACTGGAAGGCCAGTTTTGTTTTACAAGTATCAAAAATTATTTCCCCCAAAACCATAAATTTTTCAAAAGTTTCACAACTTGTATAAGGGCATAATTTCAGTTTTTCTTATAGGGTGGAACAAAATTTTTATCGGTCTAATTTGGTTAAAATAAATGCTGTGCCTACTACAAAGCCGCTCGTAAAATGTATAAATATCTAATAAAATAAATTTTTCATAATATTACTAAAGTTGTAAAAATAAAAATGTATTAATAATTTATGTAGGTTTCTATCTTCTGACAAATGTCTGTCATGCCAAAAATCATAAAACTGTGTACCTTATATTATTTATTACAATTTCTGGTAGCCTTAATGAAGACGGAAAATATTAATTGCTCACAAAAAAAAAAAAGATACACCTTCTGGTATTATAATTTTTAAGTATTTGATTTTGCTAATTTGTTATGTTCAGGTATAATTTTTTTCATATTGTATTTGCCTCTTAAATTTTATTTTTTTTTCAATTTAAAAATAATTTAATATCTGTTTAATGATAATAGTCACATTAAAGATATTTTGTTTTTGTTTTTTTACGATACATAATAATTATGTATGCAAATTTATATAATAATATTTTACGCTATTATTTACTAGTATATAAATACCTATAATTGGCAAGTTCAATTTTCAATGCAGTCGTTGTATCAAATTTCTGATGAAGTAGTGTTTCAATTAGATAGAAAAAAACGAACCAACCGTCTTATTAAAATGATTTATACAGGTGCTTCTCCATTACGAGATTATATCATACACACGTCATATATTATAATATGCACAGCGTGCAGTTTATTATCGAAAACGTCGCTATAATATACTATCATCAAAGAAATTGATTGCTGCTTCGGGTAGAATAATAAAAAATATAAGAAAAATGAATTGGCCAAACTACGATGACATTATCCGTTTCGCTCGTCGCATAGCTCCGTCTTGAAATTTGAAAACGCATACTAATACGTTCATTCATATACAAACGATTGTACTCCACCTATAATTTGTTAATTCGTACAGAATATACACGTGAACACACACAAACACATATTCAGATAATTTTCTTTTCAAAGAGATTTATCTAAAATTTCAAGCAAGAGTAACGTGGTTCATATTATAATAAATTATAATATTACACGCGTACGTACAAGTAGTTTGGTCGATTGAGCAGGTTCTCTGGTTATGAAGTCACTGTAACGTCAAAAATTCTGCATCAGTTTGTTTCTACAGTTATAATAAATTAGAAATCTGTATTATACGATATTGTATAAGAGTTTTTTTATTTTTTAAATCGTTGTCGACACGGTTGTAATTGTACTCATTGTTCTTTAATTTTAACATATGGTGCAATGTTTATAAAAATACCAAACATTATGCTGATGGCAACAAAACGATCACAACCGCCAATAAATAAATAAATCACTCGGGATTCAAACGTGGTTCTTTCGTCAACGAATATTTCAGTTTCACGAGTGATTGTGAAAAATTACGATGGATCATTATAATTTAATATTATACATGTTTAAGACATACGAGTACTTATGCCTAGCACACGTGATATAATGACGTGTTCAAAGATATTATACGTTACCGAACTGGTCACGTGTGGTTACAGTAGTGGTTTATGATTAAGTCGTACGTTTTTAGATTTTGAACGTATTCCTTGTCCTAGTCGTTTCATTTTCATGATTTTATTATTTACCTACATTTATATTTTTTCAGCGTGGTTTATGAATGTTAACTGATAATCGTTACTTTTCGAATGAACTGAGGTATCTATAGCTTATCAACATTGACTGTTGAGGTCACCACAATCATAACCGTTTGCTTAAATTTTCGGTAAATTGTGTCTCTCCAAGGCATGCGCCAAGTGCACACCGATGCCCCTACCCGTGTACCTCTATAATAATATTATTATCTATTATGATATTATCTACAATGCATTGGAGTTCCACTAGCACCGCCAAGGCTTTATGGGCGTGTTGATTTCACGAATATATCCATAGCCGTATCTGCGGACGGCTGAAGCGTTATCACTGTCTGCCGGTGGTTCCGCGTAGGGCGGCAGGGATGGACTTATCATCACGCAGTGCGCCGATCGCGTGGCGGGAGGTCGTAATGTTAACTATAGAACATAGGAACGAAGTGAAAACACTCACGATCACGCGTATCACGGTGTATGTGTGTGAAATGTATTTCTACATGTATTTAGCGCCTAGATAATTGAATTCTAAAAATCCGGTGGGCGTCGCAGAGGCGGCGGCCGAGAAACGGGACGGCGGGTGGCAACGATAGAGTTTTCCGTCCCTCGATCACCCGCACCACCTGCGCACCCACCGCCCGGCGACGGTTTTCCACAGCGTCTCCCGCTGGCTGGCTCGCCGCGTACGCGCACAATATAACCTTTCGCCACTGCCGCCGCCGTCGTCGTCGCAGAGAGCTCTCGCCGCGTCGTTCTAATTACACGACCGGCCAGACGACGGCGTACGGTTTTCGCGACTGTCGCCAGGCGCCAAAAAACACCGTCGGCCGATGCCCTCCCCCCCCCACCCCACCCCACCACGCATGTCGTCAGAGTAAATACACGTCGTGCGGTACCGTTAAAAATGTAACAATGACGCCTGAAATTTGTAGCTATCGCCGCACCACTCGACGTGTAAATCGTAACGTTATAATATGATATTATTTATCCCGCCGCCGACTCGAATTCGATTCCTCCTAGACGCTTATTCTTATCGAAACTCGGCAGTCCAAGACTACAGCAGTACGTTTTTTTTTTTTTTTTTTTTTAGTTTTTCAACTGCATTTGCAGTCTTGTGGTCGACCCTTTTTTTTTTTTTGTTATTATTATTTCATCTTATTTTGTGATTTACGTGTCAAACTAAAAAAATGAGCAATTACGTCAATACCATTAAAAGCTAAAATTATTGTTTTTTTTTTATTATTTATGTGTTCAAACTGTATATTATTTAAATATTATCATAGCAGAAGCAGCGTTTGTTTTAACATTTTTTTCCAGACAAAATAATTGTATCTAAATTTAAAAAGAAGTTCCTCGAATATTCGCGTTAAAAATTAAATTTTTTTCCTTTTATATTCGTTTCTGGGAAATTAACCTCTTTCGACGGCTTCATATACTAAAGTAAAATAAAAAAATATACATATATAAAATTATAACGTTTTTATAAATTAAAGTAGTTATTGGAACTTTTTCTTCGCGAATCTTCGTCGTATCGTCTCATTTTATATACACATAGCAATATCTAACGATCTTGAAAAAATAATTGTTACTGCGTTATTATTATAAATTTATAATAGCCGACTGTTGGAAATTATCTCGAACAAAAATATTAATTATTATACCTTTGGTTGTTAATTTCGTACCGACGAGAAAAATGTTTTTTAATTAAAAATACATAAGTCAATATTATTATGTCTAATTACACTTGCCGTGTATACTTATATAACTTCATTAATATTTGGTCATATAGATATTGAACCTATCGTCAAATGGATAATATTATTTATTGACTGATTTTAAAAAAAACGTCACACCGTTATTGATTTGATACGTATGATAAAACGTAATTATATTATTTCTATTGCATTTAAAATCACTTATAATAGTTATATTGTTATACTATTGTAATATTCGATCAAAATTCTACTAGATAATATTATTTTAGTTTTTGGATGTATAAGTTTTTCTTTGTTAATAACTGCGCCCAGATGTTTAGGTAGTTGTCGTTAAATCGAACATTTTAATCGATTTGAAAAGACTCAAGTCTTTTTAATCAAAGACTCAAATCATATATATTTTTTTTATTATTGATTTCTTCTGTCGCAAATGGGGTATTAGCGTACACTCTATGAATTAATTTTATTTTTTTGGACGACAAAATACACGGTTGTCCACTTAAGAAATGTAATAATGGAATGTTTTCAAAATAGAAATACAGAACAAATCGTGTTTCCGTAAAACGCGTTTCTCCAAAAATAAAACGGGCAAAAGACTTTTAACGGTTATTGAGAATGTTTACTCGACAATAGTGGCACAACGTTTGTGAAACATATTTTACAATCGACGGGCATGACTCGTACGGGGCGTGTTTGTGGACTTCACCGGAAAATGGGTTCCGTACACTGTCATATCATTACGCACTGCTTAAGAACAACAACAAAAAGAAACGATCCGTTCGGTAATAATTTTTTTTTCCCCCTTCCGACATTCATCGCACTCCTGATTTCACGTCATTCGTCGCAATTTTGCGAAACGCGCCTGACCCGACAACGGTTATTTTTCAGACGATCCCCTCTTCGTTGTGGACATTTGCGCGCCAAATTGTCGGACACTCGCGTAGGCTCGCCGTGGACAATTTTATCGTTGAAAAAATTCGAACGCACGACGAGCAATATTCTCGAATGTTTTTACGATCCTCTCGCAATTCCACTACTCTGCCATAATTCCGCGCGCGTTCCCGCCGAACCCTCTTCGCCCCTTTCCCACCGACGCCGTCATCTGTTCGCACCCCCCTCCTCCACACACACACACACACACACAGGCTATCCCCCCCCCCCCCCCCCGATCGTGGGCGCGATCATTCTAACCGCGAAGTGTTTTTCTTTTTGTTTTTCATTTCAGGATACCGCCACGCGGCCTTGACCGTGGCGGACGGCAAGAACGCAGCTACGTCGCAGACAGCTGTTGAACAGCAACAGCAACAGCTCCTGCAGGCCGGACCGGCGTCGTCGCTGGCGGCGGCGGCGGCGGCGGGCGGGTCCGCGTCTGCGAACACGCAACAACACCACCCGGCGCCGCCCGTGGTGCGCGTCACGCTGGCGTCCGTCGAGGAGTGCAACGTGCTGCTGCACAACGGATTGGACTTTTACGGGGCCACTTTCTTCCCGGTGGAGGCCGCCTCTCCCGTTGTTCCGAAAAAGAAAGCGTTACCGCCAAACAGGTGCATTATTATATATAACACCGATGCAATACTTTTATGAAACAGCACACACCTATAAAAGTTATTATTAATAATTCGTAGGCATAGTATATATTACGACGATAATAATATCAGTGAACGAACGTTTTGCGGGGTACCCGTGTTATTTGACAAGTCTACACTTTAAACACTTAAGAGTTAAAACGAATCAACTACTCGTCCGAGACTCAATTTTTATATACCGAAATACTCTAAAAACATATCCTGCTCCAAAGTATAAAACTAAAAGTGTTAGGCGTTGTTCAAAAGACTAAAAACTCAAACCGATAACAATAATACCGATATTGGAAAAACGTTCAATACCGTCGACTTGTCTATCCTGGTGAAAAAAAATAGAGCGTAACGGTATTGTTTGATAAATGCTCAATTGGCTAAATTCGTACTTGAATAATAGAACGCAACAAGTAAAATTAAGAAATTTTATCTCGTCGACTATAAATATTAGATCAAGGGTTCTCCGAGGTGGGCATTCATCACCCATATTATATATACTTATTATGAATGATTTAAAAGTATCTCTACAAACAATCAATCCCTAATGTTTGAGGACGACTTGAAACTATGTATGCCTATTTATCCGCACAAGGATTGCATTAAATTACAAGTGGTTTTGGATCTCTTTTGCTATGGTATTAGTCAAATGGTTTAAATGTTAATGCAAAGAAATACTCGCATATTTTGTTTTCGCAAC